>VDFB02262850.1:53328-65255 GCA_007258455.2 Sequoia sempervirens
CCTTAAACCCTAAACCATTGTACCCCCTACCCTTTATCTCTCTCCCACTCCCCCCTCTCTCTCTCAAGTTTCTCCCTCCTACCACCTCTCCCTCTCTCCCCTCTACCCTTAACCAGGTTAAACCCTAAACCCTTGTACTCTCTACCCTATATCTCTCCCAGCTCCCTCCCTCTCTCTCTCAAGTCCTCCTACCCACTTCCATCTCTCAAGTCTCTCCACTCAATCCTATCTCTAGATCCTCTACCTCTAACCTTAAGCCTTAAACCATTAAACCTTCTACCTCTACCCTACACCCTTAAAACTACCCCAATTCTAAACCATAAACCCTCAAACCCTCTACTCTTTAACCCTATACCTCTATCTCTCTCTCCCACTCTCTCTCTCAAGCCTCCTACCCTACCCTCTCCTCTCTCGTGTTTCTCTCTCTCATTCACCCCCATCTCTCTCCCCTACTCCTTAACCCTTTCTCTCCCTTTCTCTCTCTCTCTCTATCTCTCCCCATCTCTCTCCCTCCATCACTCCCTCCATATCCCCCTATCTATCTCTCTATCTCTAACTCTCTCTCCCTTTCTCTTCCCATATATCTCTCAATCTCTCTTTCTATTCCCTTATATCTCCATCTCCCCCTACTTATTTCTCCCTTTCTCTATCTTCCCCTATTTCTCTCTCCCTCTCTATTTACCTATCTCTATTTCTCTTTGTTTGTTTATCTCTTTGTCTCTCTCTCCATATCCTGATATTTTACTTATTGGTTTTTTCTCATCCCCATCATTCACAACACGTCAGTCATTTATTGGTTATCAGAAAACTCTAAAATGATATTTATGATTCCTATGTCAAAGTCTTGTTTGTTGATAACCTTTCTCAATCAATTGCATATTTTAATTATACAACGAACAAGCACTACCTCATTATTGATGAGGGAAAATAATATTTGAAAAGTATTATGTTTAAACTAAACATTTTTTATTTAAACTAAATATTTTCTTTTTACAAATTATAATATATTATTATTTTTATTTTAAATTTTGTTTATTTACAATTTTATATTTATTTAGACAATATATTTTTTAATGTATTTAATTCAAAAGTATATATTGATATTATAATATTTATTGTAATTATTTATAATTATTAATAATATATAAGTATATAGTATATTATTTATAATTATTAATAATATATATGATTTATATATTATTAATAACTATTTTATAGATATATTTTATATTATAGAGATTAAAAAGTATATAATTAATATTATATATTATAAAATAAAATTATTGGAAAAATGGCAAAAAAAAAAATGGATTCATGGTAGGGGGTTTGAGTGGACGTCGGTTAAGAGTCTGCTCGAACCAACCTGCCATATATATTTTTGAACCGGTTCGAGTGAACTAGGGTTCAATCAAACCCTTATTCGATCGAACATATTTTTTAGGTTTGAGAAAACACTAGTTTGCTCGAACCACCCTTTCCCCCTTCTCCCCCCCAGGCACCAAAAATGTCCAAAATTTTGCACTTCGAAGCTTGATTTGAGGATGAAAATGGAGGAGACTTCACAAACCCAAATGGAATCAAGTAGTCCTCAGAACGAGCTATCCAACAAATATAATTTTAATATGATTTGGTTTTATTATCTATTTGCTTTTTTAGTTTTATCAAACATAGGTTTTTCACTGAAAATGAAGCTCTTTGTTCTACACGTGGAAAAATAGAAGATTATCAATTTTTTATTTTGAAAAATATGAGTGCACCAGATATTGGAGTCCTTGATCCAACAAAAAAATTGAATTTTGATACATACAAAAAAGTTACGTGTTATACGGTTCGCCTATGTATGAATTGTAATTGGTTTGACTTCGAAACTTGATTAAGGAAAAAAATTCAATAAAGCACTATCTAACCAAGTGTAAGCACTAGATATTGGAGTTACAAATCTAAATTTGAAAGAATTATAATTTTATCCTTCATGGAAAAAAATTTATGTGTTATACGGTGAGTGTCACTTTTTTAAAAATGTTGTTTTTTGAAAAAAACTAGTTTTTGAGAGAGATGGAAAAACAAGTGCAATCTAATTCCAAAATTTTTGAAAAAAACATATTTAGAATTTGCAGACAAAATGTCACAAAACTCTATTTTGCATCATCTTCAAATTCCTCACGGTTTAGCTGCTATAGGTGCCCAAAAGTGAATATTTAGTTAGAAAAAAATATTTTAGTGTCTAGTTTGGCCAAAAATTGTAAACCACTATTGTGGAATCACCCAGTAAATCAAAATTAAACTTAATCTTTGAGCAAGTTGTTAATAAATTTGGATTAAAAATAATACCTCATCCTAAACCATATCCATTGGGTTGGGTGCATGATAATGCTCGACTACATGTGTCAAGGCAATGTAAACTCCGATTTGCAATCACATCCAAGTTTGTAGATGAGGTAGAGTTAGATGTAATTCCTCTTGACATCTGTGTGATGGTTTTGGGAAGTCCTTACTTGTATGATAGAAAGGCCATTTTCTATAGGGAACATAACATGTATCATTTTTTTAAGGATGTAATTGAATTCATTCTAAAAAATCATCACATGAAGAGTGATAAATCTGTTGTAAACACAAGGCATTTGAAAATGGTTGTAAATGAAGCAAGACATTAACACTCATGTCTGTAATAGCTAGTGATCTATTAAGCATGAAAATGAAATTATTTCTAATCATGATAAGGTGTCACAGATAACACAGTGTGAGGATCAGTTGCAAGCACATTTAAGCCTTCGGCCTCAGGTGGTAAAAGGGGATTTGAATGACTCATTTTCTAATCATGTTCCTATTCAGGAGATTCAACAAGTTGATACATTTTACTTCACATAAGTATATTTAGTATTGTTGCTTTCCATTCTAATAGATAGTTTTATGTGGATAGTGGATGCGACAATGAGTATTTATGGGTATTTAGTTGATTGTATTAGCTATGCTATCTCATTCTTCATCTTGTTTGTGATGAGTCATATGATTAAAATTCCAAGTGGATTTTGTGGGATCCCAAGTGGATTTTGTGGGATTTAAAGGAAACGGATTAAAACTAAATCTCTTAAAAATTAAAAATTTAAACCCTTTAAAACAATAATGCATAAGCCCTAATCTCCTAGGTTTAAAGAATTTAACCCCCAAATAAAAGTAGAAAATCCAAAATTAAAATATTAACCCCTATAAATAAGGGCCTAATCCTTTAGAATATTAAAGCCCATTTACATAATATAATTAAAGGGCTTAGATAATATTTTGAATAATTTATGAGATTTTCCTATTGTAAATGGGGGAGTTTTCAAGGATATTTACTTATAAAAGGGGATATTGTTGAAATTTACTTTTAAAATTGGGAGATATGAAATATTTGTAAATCTTATGTTTTTTAACCATAATGGGAAAAATTTTATGTATAAAAGGGGGTATAGGCTTGAGAGAATTAATTAATTCTTTTGGGAGGAAATTACGGAAAGTAATTTTTGGAGATTGATGTAACACAAAGAATTTGTATATTGTATTCCTTCAAGTAAAGGAGAATGCGAAAGAATCTTAGTGTTGAGAGAGATTGTGAAGAAACTATAATATAGGTTTGGAGCTTGGATGATGTAGAAAGGCATGTTAAAGCTTGGCATCATTAATGAAGTGGTTCCTCATTAAAAAGCGGACCCAAAGATGTAGCTCATGTTGAGCGAACTCTGTTATCAAGCTTGTGATCTCTCTTCTCTTCTATCTTATAATTTTCTCTTATTCTTTCCAGTTCTTCTTTAATTCCTTCTTTGAGATATTAATTATGACATTTAAGTAATTAGTTAAGTTGTGTAAAGGAATAAGTGAACTCAATTTTATAATTTCAACAGTTAAAATACATAAACACACAATTCTGTTTGTGATCAAGATAAATTTGTAATTAGGAGTAAAGTGAAAATTATTTGTAACCCTTTAATTAAAAATCATCTCTTTACTCCTTTTAGGCTAATATAGATTTGTTAGTATAAGAATCTTTTCATCCATTATATCCTTCCCTCATCCATCAATTTTATATTAGGATAACATAGATTTGTTATTCTAAGCATTTTTTCCTCCATGATATCTATTAATTTCATCAATCCATTGCTCATAGTAGAAATCTCACATTGTAACAAAATCCTCATCAATGCAATCTAATTATGCAATCTAGTACAAATCATTCAATCACATCCTTGGTCTTGTTCTCAACCTTTTTAGAATCCTTGATCCAAATCCAATCATCATCATCAAAATGTATCCTTCCAAATCCCTGTGTTTTTTTGAGATATATCGTTCCCACATCAACGACACTCCAATCATCACCATTGAGATGTATTCTTCCCAATCCTTGTGTTGTTTCAGGATACATTGTTCCCACATCAACAAAACTCCAATCATCATAACCAGGATGAATCCTTCCCAATTCTTGTGTTGTTTTGGGATATATCATTCCCACTTTGAATCCTTTTATGATTTATTGCTTATCATCTCCTTCCATTATCTCTTCCTCCCCCCATCTCACATTCTATCTATTATCTTGCACCATCTTCCTCATTTATCTTGCATCATCTCATCCATTTTGAGAGCACACCCATGTTCTCCCAAACCCACCTATCTTGTCGAGGGGGCATCTTCAATCCTAATGACCATCTTCACCCTCACCATCTTTCCTCGTCATTCCTTTTAATGACTGGGGCATCTATCTGTTAGGAAAAAGAAGGCGTGTCACGACCCCTATTTTCAATAAGTGATTTATAATTCAATAAAACTATTTTGATGCATTTAGTATTTAATTTAGTTGAATGATTATATTGTTTGCACTTCTGAATGTTTAATTAAATTAATTAGTGGTGAAATAAAAGTACAATGAAACAAAAGGATTAATTATAATTTAATTATAAATTTCATTTTTTGCAAATAAAGGATAATGCTTTGTTATTGTGAATAACTATTTTAATTACAATTGAATGATACTTCTTTATTACTTATTTGGAATGAATATTTAAATTTCAATTAAATGATATTTCTTTATTATTTATTTATGAATAAATAATTCTTTTGCAATTAAAATGATATTTTCAAAATATTTACTAAGGATAAGTACTTTGTTTACAATTAAAATATGATTTCTTTATCATTATATATCAAGGATAAATATTGTGCATGGAAATAAATTTTATTATTATTATTTTCAAGATTAGGTATTTGGAAAGTGAAGGGAGAAGCCTTTAAAAGGGGGGGGGGAATATAACAGAAACACACAATATCTTTCATAATCTTCTTTTCTTCTCTACAAAATATAACTGAAAATGGGCTCTGGGAAGTAGTTTTCTGGAAAGCACAGCAAAACAAGAATGGTGGGAGAGAGAGGAACAACAATAAGAAGAGGGAATTCAACTGAAAGCGAATTCCAGGTTCTCAAATTCTTGTCCAAAGCTTTTCAATTTCATATGAGAAAATTGATGATTGCATGTGGAAATATTTACTTCTCTTTTGAAACCCGTTTTGAATAACAATTGTAAAATTGTATAATAATGTTCAATGTTTTAATTGTTGTGTGGAATTCAGCATTGTGGATGTACAAATCTATGTTCTTCCGATTCTTTTTATATAAAATTATATATATTTATATAAATACATATATATAAATATATATAATATATATATATTTATGTATACTCTGTAGCTGTAAATTGAATTCCCCTTCCAAGAATACAAATTTATCTCCAATAAATTGATGGGATGATGTTTATTTTCTAGTATTGTAAATTGCCTTTTTAGAAACTAAACTTATGGCCCCAGATTACAATAATATTACATATCTACATATATACATAACTATATATGCATACATGTAGATATATATTATTATTATTATATTTATTGTTTGGGTAGATTGAAAGTATTAAATTTCGAATTGAATTCATTGTATATTGTATAACTGTGTATTAGAGAGGGAAGCTCTTTTAGTCTAGAGGACTAAGCCTCCTAGCCATCACCTCCCACAAGGGAAGGCTGCCAGTGGATGGCAGTCACCTCTCCATAGGCCACAACCTATGGAGGAGGTGTCGCCTTCCATAGGCAGTACTCCCTATGGGGAAAGCATCGACCATACCCCCAAGCCGTTTCACCTTGTATCGTTGCTTCAACCTTTCTTAACCTGTGCCAACCATGAGATTGTTACTGTATATAAGCTTTCAACTATAAATATGATCTTGAAATTAGAAATGTATACATTCTACACAAGATTTATTTGTTTAGTAGATACTTAGGGTATGTATAAACATGATAGTGAATACCTTGAATTGGAACTTATATTTTGAATACTCCTGGGTCTTGCAGAAGTATAGTGTTATTAGCTCTAGGATAGATTGCTTGTATAATTTTTATTCGAGGTAAGGAGTTGCTAGATATTATGATAATTTCCTAACCATTTAAATCTTTTCAGCCAGTTTAGATTATTAGTAGTTAACAGTCCTTTGGTCCAAGAAAATTTGCTCGAGACTGAGATTCTCAATGTTTATCCCAAGTCATTTTATATGACAGATTATTGACATGAGATTTTAATGAATATTGGTATGTCTATGCTTAATTATACTGTGCGTAGACTATGATATGGTTTGAGTCTTTCAACATTGACTATTGGCCTTTAAGTGTTTGCCACATTTGTTGCTTTTTTGATATATGTAAGTTTATAACAACAATTTATCTATATAAATGTACAATAAGCAGTGGTATTTTGACATGATACAAACATTTGATAATTAATATTTATTTGAATAACCATGATTTGCTTTAGTTTTTTATTCCTTTTTGGGGTTTGCAAGGTGCCAGTAATTTTCCTTTGTTTTCTTATCACAAAATGTGAGGGAATTTTTGTGAATATTTATGTCAAACAATTCATGGACTTTGTTTATGATTCCTTTTATATATGTATGATATGCATGCAATTGTATTTTTGTATACACATATGTATAAATAGATATACAAATCTATATGTAGACCTTGAAATCTTGCATATGTTCATCTTCATATCAAAATATTAGTATGCCAAAGACATTGACTCTCAGACTAAGACACTTAATAACTTTGAGTTGTATTTGGAATGTGCCATATCATTTTGAAAATAAAAAGAGTTTGTTTATAATAATGATTTTGGGTATATGTCAGTCGGGATAAGAAGGATTAGTTGATAACTTCTAAAATATTTTCAATTAAGAAGTCGTAGGGAATAATTCTCTTGGCAAGTATAGAAACCTAGAAATACTGATGGTTTACTAAATTATGCTTTGGAATTGCAATTATGGAAAGAATTATGTTTAGTCTATGATAACAATTCCTTATGGATAGTGATTATTGAAGGAGGTCCACTTGGTTGACCATTTAAATAATGCTTGGAGAATATTAATAGTAACAAATTAAGTGAGTATCAACGTATTTTGGGTAAGGACATATTATACATTTGATGAACTTTTTTATATGTGGGTTGAAGAGAATAAGTAACTATGTGCAGGGATTATGTGTACTTATAAAAATGTATACTCATATATATTCATTAGCTTAACATGAGCTATACCTTCTTAAGTCTTTTATAGTATTATTCTCTTATTGTTGAAACCTCTATGAATCAATGAGTTTATAAGGAAGCATTCTTGTTATAATTGCATAGGAATGTGTGCATTCTAGCAAGCCTAGGATTACTTTCATGAAGCTTTATGTGATTGGCTTATGGCTTTCAACGTACTTGTGTGATATTTGAGAAGTCATTGGAGGTAGAATGGTCTTATTTGCAAATAATTGGGAGCAATTCATGAGAGTGTTGGCATTACCTTAATTTCATATGTAAGAATTCAATGCATTGGTGAAAACTAGAAAATGTTGCTTGTAGACTTATGTAACTTGTAAAAGATCTTCCTTGTGCTCCTTGTTATGAGTGATATTCATGATATCTAGAAATATATAATGAATGGTCATGTCAGTGAGACAATATGATCATTTCCAGTGAGGCATCTTGTAACCATTGAGATTTTGTATTTTGTAGCTAGTAAGGCTCTACCAGTGAGTCATTTCATTAAACCAGTGAGACACTTTTAGGAGTGGTTTTTCATCCCTACGAAGGTTTTCCACTTATGAAAATCTCTATGTTATGGTTTCTTTATGGATGCATTCAGAATCTTGCTATTTCCTTAATTGCATTATAGTATTTGAATTTACATGTATTGCTGAGATGATAATTCTTGTGTAAGCCTACATGGCTAAATCTAATGAAGCCACAACCTTGTATTGATATACTTTGATTCATTGATGTATGTTTTCCCATTTCAATATAGTGATGAAAGTAATTTAATTATTTCTCTTATTCCGCACCATTTTAAAATTATTTAATTATATTAAATTGATTTGGAAACTAAAGGATATAATAAGTAAAATGTGTTTTTTTGGACCTTACAAGGTGTCTCAACCTTTGATTTTTTTGCAATTTGGATTTTTCTAAATATTAAAAGTTTATGATTTTCTCGCTTTATCTTTGCTAGTTACAACTTGCAAGTTTCTATTTGAATGAGGAGTCAAGTTAGAAAGCTGTCTTTTTTATAGGTGGAGTTGCACATAAAAGTTTTTTCTATTTTTGTGTTGAGTTTCCATGGAATTTGAGTTTTCGAAGAGCAGCTATTTTGGCAAGTGTAGTTTTTTGTAGATTGGCATGTGGTGACAATTGGAAACTTATGTTGTGTGTCTGCAGTGTTTTTGGCACTTTCCATGTTGCATCTTCAGCCTTTGGCAGTTGTTTTAGAAATGTTTATTTTATGCATTGTAAACTCTTATATATTGAGCACTTGTGTATTTTGGAGTAGTATGAAATTCTGTTGAGATACTGAACTATGTTGCCAGATTTAATCTAGAATTGTAACATTGATAAACTCCTATAGAAGCTTGCGTTGCAAGTGCATTGTAACTATTGCTTACAGATAATACATTGTTTAGGATTTTGGAGTGTGGGGTTTTTTTCCCGAGAGGGTTTCCCCCATGTATATTTGGTGTTATGCATTTTA
This sequence comes from Sequoia sempervirens, assembly GCA_007258455.2. Lineage (NCBI taxonomy): Eukaryota > Viridiplantae > Streptophyta > Pinopsida > Cupressales > Cupressaceae > Sequoia > Sequoia sempervirens. Next base: position 62,409 of record VDFB02262850.1, read on the forward strand.
TTGTATCTCTATTATTGTTTATCTTTACTTGTAATGTACATCTTCTTTATTGTAATTGTTTAAGGGTTTGAAACTGTTGAAATTTGCACATTATCTCCTCTGATAGATTAGTGTTGGAAGCTTTTTTGCACACCTGGCTTCCTTTCAACAACGCTCACATATGGTACTCTAGTCATGTCCTCCATCTCAGTAGGAGATCTTGGACAATCCTCCACAAAGAGTTTCATCCCCTGCATTACAGGAACAACTAACTATCTGCAAGCTGTCATGTTGAACCTTTCCAACACTATATTCACATACTTGCTCTGGCTTAACTAAAGCTTTCTGTTAGCTCTGTCTCTTCTGATCTCCATCCCCATAATATACCTCACTACACCTAAATCATTCATCTCAAATTATGTTGAAAAATGAGACTTCAAATCTGAAATCAAACTTTTACCATTCCCAAAAAATAACATATATATGTATAATGCAATTATGAGAATACGAGCATTTTCAGATTTGTAATACACACAATGGAACTAACTCATTTGACTGCAAAATCCAACAAAAATGTCCGATGAAATATGTATAATTTGATGTATCATCAGGTGCTTGTAAAATTTAATGTGTAATTTTCAATTTTTTGAAAGTTTATCCCTGATGTTTGTCAAAATTTCGATGAACTTGGGTTTCGTCGAAATGTCGACTATCAGTTTCATTGAAATTTTGACAAATATGAAAAATAGAAAAAAATAAAATTGTGGCCGACATAAAGAAAAGTGAGTTCACTGATTTATTGCGACAGTGTTTTGCTCTACTTGAGACATTTTGTGGAGAACTAAGGACAATTTTCTTGGGAAAAATTAGAAAAAATTCAAGATATCGCCAGGTTGAGGGTAGTCATTATCTTTTTGCAAAATTCAGTTGTGAAGTCATATTTGTAGTTCCAGTTTGAAAATCATATTTTAAAGCAACATCTCATCATATTTCATTTTTAGAGGTTTATGGTTTTGAGAATTTCATGTCTATATTTTGTTGTGTGGAATCACAATAAGATCACAACCAAGGAATAGATTCTTCTGACTATAATTATGTGATCCATAACTCTATTGGTCATGTGGCATAGTTATGCGATAATAAATACGAGATGCATTCATGTGTGACCCAAGTTTAATGTGGCTATGTTGTGATAGAAATGGAGGCACTCATATAATGTAGTTAATTCAGGTTGTATAATGTAGGTGTCAATCATCATTGGGTGCATTCAAGTTGTCTCAAGTTTAACAGGTTAGGATGTAATTATAGCATGATCGAAGAGTGATTACCTCTTGCTGCAATAAAGAACCTATAACTCTGGTTGATATGCAGAGTGGTTGTGTTATATCAATTATGTAGTGCATTCAAGCACAACCCATATTTAATGGGCTATTCTAGAGAGTGATCAAGATTTTCTAAACCTTATGAATGTTACTTAAAAGTGTATAGCTTAAACTACAAACCAAGTTTGTTACATACTTGAATGCAATCTTGGTTTACCGCAAACTATAATAATGTGATCTGCTAATAACCAATATGGAAATTATTAAAGCAAGACCCATGATATATAGGATACATTTCCCTGATCAAGTTTACATACTTTAATGATCAAACACAAGCTTCCCACACACTCTAGGATACAATCCAAGATCATACCACAACTTTGTTAAGACAACTAATTTTTTGACCCAAGATTTAAGGTTATTTTTTAATACCAACAGAAACATTGGTAAGAGCATGATTAGGGTACAAACCCTAGGCCTTCGTAGAAACATAAACAATAACTATAGCGGATTAGTGAGGTTGAAATACTAGAAAGATTGAGACATTGTAGGTAATAACAAAATCTTGCAATCTAAAGATTGCAACCAATAACAAGCACACTATGTAGCTTAGTGACATTTGTAAATGCAATCTACAGTAAGAAGAATGACAGTCACTTGAGATGTGACAGTCAAAAAGAGGCTGAGCAGTGACAAGATAATAAAGCTCAAACCTTGCATAGTAAAGTGAAGATTTTAATAGTGAGTTTCCTTACCCCCTTGCTGACCTTAAGGGTTTTTCAAATACTTTTGGTAGTGTTCGACAAGGAAATGCAATCAGGGAATGACTATCCAAATGAAGTAACAATAGTAATCATAGGTTCAATGTTTCTTCTTAGCCATTAATGTATAATGGAGCTAGTGGATTGCATGTTTGAGCAATGTTTTGAGACTCATCAAAGATGGGAGAATAGTGAATAATACCTTGTGGACTGTGAAGTAGTGTCAATAAGGTTGAAGGATCTTAAGAACTACAATACCATGAAACAATGAGTCCCCTGTAGTAAGTGGGAAGTCTATAAGAGCATAGTTTTGATTTTATAGAAGGTGCTCATGAAAAAAATCTTCAAGTGATAGTGAGTGAGCTGTTTGAGATTACAGCTGAGGGTGCAATACCCAATCTTAAAGGAAGTTAGAAAAGCAGTAAATGTGCAAGAAAATAAAATTGTACAAAACAAATAATTCACAATGTTATCTTGCATAATGCTTTGAGTTTGAAGAAAAAAAATCTCATTATCTTCACGGGCTGGATGGACTGGGCAGGACAGGGCAGCTGGTGGCGGGTTTAAAAAAGGTAGTAGGTGGTTTGGAACAATGGCAAGTATGAAGGACTTGCTTTATATGCATACTATGCAGTCTAGCTTAAGACACCGTTCTTAGAAGAGATTGGAGGTGGATTATGGAACTCAAAGGTTACCATGAAAAGGATTAAAACAAAGGCTGAGATCTATTTAAAAGCCACGATCATGAAGATATTAAAGATGCCACATGCAAAACCCTAGTAGCT
>VDFB02262850.1:65355-90793 GCA_007258455.2 Sequoia sempervirens
TCTATTTCCATTTGCAGTAATTTTTGTGAATAAAATTGATGGCAACTTTTTTTTATTTGCATTAATTTATGTTTTAAATTTGTGTACAAAAATTTTATAATTAGATAATACTTAATTTAAAACACATAATTTCCCATGGAATAAATATAAGTTGTATATAATTGTATATAAGATTCTTGAACTTAAGAATTCCATGGAACAAATATAAGTTGTATATAATTGTAATTTAGAAAAAATGATTTTAAAAAACTTCATTCTAGGTTTCAAATAAGTATTGAAAGCATATATATGGGTTTACATGCAAGCAAAAAAAGTGAGAGATGATGCTATAAGTGTAACTTTGAACTTTTAAATGAAATCAAAGATTCTTAAATTTAAGAATTCCATGGAACAAATATGTACATATAATTGGAATTTACGCAAAATTATTTACAACTATGTACAAGTTACTATAAGTTCTTATTTGAACATGTATAGGGTTACAAGTGAGCTTGAAAATCGTGGATATAATCTAATCTAACTCAAGAATTCTAGTTCAGCCCACTCTTCAATAACATGTAAATTTTTTTGATGATCATCACTATCTAGTATCCATTTTTTTCGGCCACATGCATGTGGAACTGCATGAAGATGTAGGGCGGTAGCAATTATTAAGTGACTATATTGATATACGTTGTTATCAGGTTGATAGTCAAAAAAATGAATCCCATGTTGAACAACTTTGACTTGTTTTAGATATATCCCTTGCACTACAACAGAACCTGCATGGTAAACATGAACCTGAGGTAAGACATGTGAACATGTACAACATTTTCATACTCAAGGTTTGTATAATATATATTTAATGTTTATAATGTAATGTGCACATGTGAACACAATGTATATATAATTTTAAATTCAAACTCACCTATGGGAAATAACATTCCATCACTTGTTTCAAGTTGTGTTAGCTTATTCCTCTCTTCTATGCAACACAATAAATAATAGCTAACACATTCTATGTTTCCAAGCTCTGCTATGGCTGCAAAAACATCTCATGTACACCAAATTTACACAAAAAAATTCTTAAAAAATTAGAAATGTCTAGATAGACTTTAAAGATCATTAACTATATATATAATATTTAAATTATTGAAAACTTACACATGTACCTTTTCTAACCAATCCTAAAATATGGTCATAATCAATTGAAATCCAAGGAATGTATTCAAATCTTTATTCCTCATTTTCATCATATGTTTCTCAAACAACTAGTGGCATCATATCCCATTTACCAACATATCCAAGTTCTTGGTTGTTGCATGTATGATCAGAGTTTCCTGCAATGCACTTGGTACAAAAAAAGAGTAATCCCTTGTGTATAATGTCCATCCATGGCGACTATCTGAAATCATAACACAATGCAAAGATCTTGTTTTGTCTACCCTCTTGCATCCATGCATTGATCTTCTATCCACACCTAGATACATGTACAACAACAAACTTATGTGAACAAACATGTATATATATATAATTTAAATTTAAATAAATTCAAATTTTTGAAAATGTAGTTTATACATACCCGATATCTCCCAAAACACTCTATGAGGAATGTGTCAGTTTGTTCTCGAAGATGTACCGACCACATTGATGCAAAGTGTTTCTTACACCATTCAACAACATCATGTGCATTGTCTATATGATCTTCTGAATAACTCATTTGATGCTTTCTTAAAGCTCCTTTGATGCAAGCTCTTGCTCCATCATGCTCACCCTTTCCATGCCCACTCTCAAAAAATTCCAAACATGTGGTATTTTGTATATTTTATGATATCTACAAAGTGCATAGAATGGTCGTGAAGATTTGAATTGTGTCGCACATCCATTTGACCATACAAAATGTTTTTTAAATTTTACACCCCTGATTCTCAAATTCTCAAAAAAAATTGTAAAGAAATATTGTACAAAAAGTGTGTCATGCTCTTTATCATCACTAATATAAAAGTAATGTTCTTTCTTAATGGCTCGTTCTTCATCTGTACTCTCAACACCATCCAATTATGATTGTGCATGTCGATAACACACATGAACCATAATAGTGATATGCTTTGAAAAGTAATATTCTGATTGAATATCCTTTTGATGTACAAAAGAGTAATTTTCTGTAAAGTCAACTACTGATAGAACTGTTCCAAGTGGGAAAGTATCTCTCAATGATTGGAATTATTGTGCTTGCCACTTAGAAAAAAAGGAATGTTGTATGTATGGTTGTATCAATTTTTGAAAATCTTCCATAAATTTTCCAATAGGAATCTCCTCTTCTACATAGTTCAACCTTGTGGATTCTTTCCCAAAATTTGTTTGAAACTTTACATACTTGTACCTATGTGAGTAAAATATGTGAATAAGTAATAAACCACACAATGAATGAAACATTACATTAGAGAATTCAAATAACAATCTAATCAAATTGAAACAAATAATCTCTCTAAAAATAGTACCTCTTGCAATTTACTATCTTTGTTAGGTCAGTATCTTCATTTCTTGAAGGAAATTTAGCCAAATTTCCACATGTTTCACAAATTCCTTTTATGTAGTTTATTTGAGGTCCATTTTCATGATCACATAGCATAACCTTTATTAACAAACTTTCCTGTTTAGGAGGTGCATTTTGAAAACCATAACTTTCTTCTCTCATCTTCCGAAACACCTAATTTTAGAGATCAAATTCAATATGATAACGACAACAAGTTTTAAAAAACTTGTTTATCTTCACATAATATGGCTTTAACCTTTCAAACATTGTTTTCCCAATCTTTATATAAGGATATATATTACAAAAGTTCATATACATCTCAATTTTTGTTATTTCTAGCCAATGTTTGATATGATTTTCATAAATACCAAGCCCAATTCTGTGTCTCATGACATCTTTAGTATTTGATGATGGACGAGTCTGATCATTCCAAAAACTTGAGATCAAGTTCCTAACAACATCTTCAATCCTGTCAGAACAGGGATCTCTACACATAATTTCCCAATTGCCTTCTGAAATCTCATCCAAAATCTTTCTCTTTTTCTCATATTTTATTAGTACCGTTCTACTATAACCAATTTTAGCTGAAAGTGCAAACATTTTTCTTTTTCTTGCTATATCTTGATTTATAATAGATGTGAACATCACCCTTCTTGTAGTGGCTTTATACACTGATCGAGATCCTTTCCCAATGAAATCTAAACCCTTTTTAACATTTTTAACAATATACTTTTGTAATGCCATGTGTTTCTTCTTATTTGATGTCAAATGTACACCCAACAATTGTAATGACTCTTTTAGCTCATTACAAAGAAGTAAACATGATAACAATTGGATTTTTTCAAGTGTTTCAAGATGATTGAAATGATCATTTATTATTCCATTTAAAAAATTTAGTCATTGACCTCTTTCTCTTATTTGCTAGATGGTCGACATAACATTTGGGTATGTGCAAGATGATGATGGGCCAAAAAGTGGCAATATGTAAGTGATATGATGGCCCATGTGGCTGACGACTTTTTTCTTACCCAAAATTGATGAAATGAAAAGGGTTTTTAAAGGAGATTCTTAGCTTTCTACCAATATAAATTATGCTTTACTTTGAATTTAATAAATAATTATTATTCATTTTCTATTTGAATTACAACTAAAGTCATGATTAATCAACCTGATTGAAAAAAGTCTCAGAGCTTTCAAACAAAAGATTACATTTTTTGAATTTGAAAACATTCATCACATTCTATGCTTCCATATATACTATAGGATTAAAAAATGAATTTCTATGAAGTTTTGACTTGCTAAGGTGTCGACATACGAAGCTTTTATATTTTTTAAAGTTGTATTAAAAAAATCATAATTAATTATTTACTTGAAAAAAAATTACAAAAAATATGCATCAAGCATCAGTGGCATGAGTCCTATACTTATATCTAAAATATTATAAAAAAATATTATCATTTTATTGTGGTTAGGGGTGGCTCTATCAGACACCTACTCTTATTTTTCCTGAAATTTAAGTTCTAATCGCATTGAAATTTCAAATTTTCACTAAAATATACTTTTTAAATAAACCTAGTAGTTTAGAAACCGCGATTCAATTTTCTATAGAATTTATTCTTACATATTATTGAAATAATATAGATAACTTATTCAAATTTTTACTAAGTTTCCTAACTCATTTTCTAAATTTTCACTTTCAATTTATGGCCTATTTTTTCCATGATAATCCTGCACATACCCATTTCAATTTCTCCATATCCATTTCAAGTAAATGATCTAAATTTCTATAAGAAATTTTTTTCCTCACCTTTTCAGCTAGTTTTATATGCTTGTCCATACCAGTAAAAGGAAGTGATCCTGACCCCTCTCCAACATGCATTGTTTGAACTCGAGCCTTCTCCCTATCTTCAAGGTACATGTGTTCTTCAATGGATTCATTTGATCCAATATCTAGATTTGGCTCGACTTCAACATGAGAACTTCCTGCTTGTTGATCCCTTTCTACATGTCACAAAATATTTTGCAAAGAAAGTGAGAGATGATGCTATATAAGTGAAGTTTATGTATGCAAGCAAACAAAGTGATAAGACATGATGCTAAGTGAGAGAAGTTTTAGCTAATTTTATATGCTCATCCATACTAGTAGAAGGAAGTGATCTTGACCCTTCTCCAACAAGCATTGCTTGAACTTGGGTCTCCTCCCTATCTTCAAGGTCCATGTGTTCTTCATCAGATTCATTTGATCCAATATTTAGATTTGGATCAACTTCAGCTTGAGAATTTCCTACTTGTTGTTTGAATTTACATTGAAGCAAAGAAAGTCAGATACTATGAGCTATTTAAGTGGAGTTGAAACAAATAAAATCAAAGATTCTTGAACTTAAGAATTCCATGGAATAAAAACAATTGGAAATAGATGATAAGGAATTTAGGTAATGTCTATGCAAGATGACTATTTTTTAATATTAAAGTTTCCAAGTTAAATCTAACGTGGTTTTCATAATTGGAAATATATTTATAAGGAAAAAAAATTGAGTTGTTAATAAAAGTCCTAAACACACACTTGAGAGAGAGAGAGAGAAGAAAAATGCATGTACCTTGTTTCTTTCTATGATAATTTTCCAAGTTTTGTTCATGCCTCTTTTGTTCTTCTTTTGACAATTTTTGTTGAGATATATTTTTTCTTTTTCTTTGTTGTCCCATTTTCTTCTTCAAGTTAAAGATGACTCAAAAAAATCCTCTACCAACTTAGTTAAATTCTCCTCCAAAATTTTCCTTGATTGATAAAAATGAAAAATTGCCTTCTCTAATATTTGCCTCCTTGATAAATGTGCAAATATCTCTTCTCCAAAATCTATGCTCCGAGTGATATAAATGTGAATTAATCTTGCAATTTGATATGGAATAATGAAAAATAAGCTTGTATTTATATGCACATATGGAAAAAAAAATCAAATTAAAATTCATTCTAGTGTATGAAATAACTAGATCCTAGTTTAAATGAATCAAGTGGTAATCAAACAAGTTATTTCATTGAGGAGTTTGTTGTTATTTAATGTATAGGTATGCAACATAAAGTAATTTTAGAATTTTGTTACTTGTCAAAAAAATATTATTCCTCAAGCTTGATACCAAAGGTGCAAGATTATCTCAACCAATCAGATAACATAGTGCTTAATAAAGTGTCTCTTAGATAAGTTATGCTCATTGCAAAGTAAGGGAACAACTCAATATATAGTAGAGGAAAATTTTTATGGTCATTCTAGTTAACCAAACACACCTTGATGGTTCTAAATCAATAGTTGGGATATTTTCATTTGTAGGAGATGTAGAGAGGGTAGAGCAATTATTTAAGCACATAGAGGTATAATTTGAATTGAATTTTCTTAATGTTTCAAAGAATAAAATTTTCCTATCCTAAGTTGAAACTAGCAAGTTATGCATTGAATTTCTTTAAAAATCTATAATTTTATATCCAATTTTAGGAAAGCATGATTATGTTAAATAATGGTGTAGATTAAGAGATTATTTATGAAATAATTTAAAATAAAATTTTATAACTTAGAGGGAAAGTGTTTGAAGGATGATATAATTATTAAAGGAATGTTCCTACCTCTTCTTTATAATTATATTTTGTTCTCAACTCCTCAATGGTTCATGTTGCTTAAGTCATTTTAAAAAAAAAAGAGTTTTGTGTACCACAAAATGATGCACTTTATTTGTTCCTATTTTCTATCAAGATTTTAATTTCATCATTTTTATCAAATTTTAAAACTAGAAGAACATGTGCATTAATAAATAGGCTTGTAAATACACTCATTTATAAAGTATCATTAGTCTACTTTCTTGGGAGTCATTTATTTTATAATTTTTTATTGCTTACTATAAAATTCAAGGGGTGTGTGTGCAAAATATTTATTGTGATCAATGGGTATGTGCAGATCATGATGGGCCAAAAAGTGGCGATATGATGGGTATGTGTAGGGTATGTGGTTGATGACTTTTTTTTTACCAAAAATTAATGAAATAAAAAGGGTTTTTAAAGGAGATTCTCAGCTTTCCACCAATATAACTCATGTTTTCCTTTGAATTTATAATTATTATTCATTTTCTATTTGAATTACAACTAAAGTCTTAATTGATAGTCTAATTGAAAAATATCTATAGCTTTCAAATAGTATCACATTTTTTGAATCTTACACATGTGTCACATTCTATGCTTCGCATACTATAGGATTAAAAAAAAAAAAGAATTTCATGAAGTTTTGACCAAGTTAAGGTGGTTAGACATACGAGTTATTATATTTTTTAAAAGTTATAACAAAAAATTCATAATTAATTATTTACTTGGAAAAAAATTACAAAAAAATATGCATCACATCGGCACATGAGTCCTCTAATTATATATAAAATATTATAAAAAAATATTATCATTTTATTGTGGTTAGGGTGGTCAGACAGGCACCTACTTCTTATTTTTTCCCTGAAATTTAAGTACTACTGCATTAAAATTTCAAATTTTCACCAAATAGATTTTTTATTTATTTTAAATAAACCTAGTAGTTTAGAAACTGCATTCAATTTGCTACAGATTCTATTCTTACATATTTTTGAAATAATATAGATAACTTATTCAAATTTTTACGTCAAGTTGCCTAACTCTTATTTTTCTGAATTTTTTGCCACTTAAGGGTTTGTTTTTTCTGTGATGATCCTGCACATACCCCAACATGAATGAACTTAATTATAAAGTGGCATTCATTTCCTTATCTTTGGGAATATAGGATCAAATGGGATGTTGTGATCAAATGAGCTAACATAAAGTTTCACAACTCCAGGGGATTTTATAATAACATTTGGGACCATTTCGATGGTCTTTGTTTGTGGGTTAAACGCCAACAAAACTTATTTCAATGTGCATTATTGATTTTTGGCTAAAATGAAATAGTCTTCTCCTAAAATTCTACTAGAGATAAAATGTATATCATATAAGCAAATGTAAGTTAGAGATCATCAAATAAGAAAATGTATGTATATTGAATATAAGCAAATGTATGTATGTCATATAAACATTTAAACATAAGCAAACACATACATACATGTAAATAGATTTGATGTATAAACATAAACATGCTATAAGCAAAGAGGTCATCAAATAAGCAAATGTATGTTAGAGATCAAATTTATATCATATAAGCAAATGTAAGTTAGAGATCATCAAATAAGAAAATGTATGTATATTGAATATAAGTAAATGTATGTGTTATGCCCTACATAACCACCCTATTTTGATTTGGAACAAAATGGGTCCCTCCTTTTCTTTTGATTTATTTGCCTCTGTTGTTTTCTTTGCTTTTGGGGGTTCTTCTGTTTCTCCATGTTTTATCTTTTGTTTTGTTTGATCTGATGTTGGTCATGTCTTAGCTTGAGTTGATTTTCTTCTTGCTAAGAATTTAGTGAAATAATTATTAACAATAGTGGATTTATTGTAATATGTCTATATTTGCTTCTGGGGACTTATGTGGACCTTTCTTTTGCAGGGTTAAATCACACACATGACGGTATTTGTCGAGGGAACACAGTTGGAAAGCATTCATCAACCCAGTTGATCATGAATTTCCTCTAAGGAGAAAGTCGGCAAGACCCTGCAGTTGTCTTGCCGACTGGCTGTGTGTTCTATCCAAAAGAGGCTCATCAGTCACCCAAACTTCTGTCGCTGAGATTCTTTATGTGTCTCACCGACCGAAGGATCCCTCACCAAAAGATTCTGAATTCGGCATAACGTCTTGCCGAAAGGGGTTAAGTCTTGGCGACGAGGGTGTGGTGTCGGCAGGAAGTCTTGCTGATCAAACAAGCTCTCCCAAACTCAAATGAACTCTCAGCGAAGCAGGGAGACTTCGGTATGGGGTCTCAGTGAAGGAGTAAGTCTTGGCGATAATTTTTCCTTTGGAAGGAGGTCTGGCCGATTAGCATATCTCTCATTGAAAAGGTAGGAGGAGCCCGGAGAAAGTTTGCACTCGGCAACGAAAGGAAGCTTTTGTCGGTGTAAAGTCTCACCGACCAAAGGGAGTCTCAGTGACAGGGAAATGGTATCATCACCATCAGGTATTAGCGAGATCTTTATGTCACACTGACAAAATTCCCCTTCGGGGAGAAGCAAGATGTGCTCGGCGTGAAGTCTCGGCGAATAGGAAAGGTCTTGCCGACATGAAGTAATATCGGCGTAAGTCTTGTCGATCCATCAGAGTCTCAACATAATGAAACAGCATCGGCAAAGCAATATTTCATCGCCACGAGGTCTCAGCGATTAGGAGATGTCTCACCGATAGGATGTACCTTCGGGGAGAATGAATGCATTTGGAAAAATGTATGAGCGACTCTGAGGTGTCTTAGTGAAAGCAAAGGAGATTCAGTATGATGTCTCGCCGACCAAGCGAGCTCTTTCCAAAAGAAAGTTCAACCCAATAGGATCTCGCCGAGAGGTATAGCCTTCGATGAAAGGTCTCATCGAAGGGGAAAGGTCACGCCGAAACAAAAGGGCGGAGCTCAAGGAGGACAGGAAGAACTCGGGGAGACTCCAAACAAATGAAAGGGCTACACTGTGAGGTCTCAGCGACATAGCAAGGTTTCCCTGAAGTGCTCTCAGCTCGGTGAAAGGAAGCTTCAGTCAGTGAAAGGTCTTGCCAACCAAAGGAACTCTTGGCGACAGAGCATGAGTTTGGGGTAAAGTTGCCTCGAAATGAAGAAGTCTCCCCAAAGTGGAAGAAGCTTGAGTTTGGGGAGAAAAAGGAAGACATCGCCAAGAGGTCTCACCGACTAATGACTGTCTTGCTGACGGCTCTTGTGGTATCGATATGACTTCTGCAACTCACTGAAAGGTCTTGCCGACTATCTTATGCTATGTCGATGGTTGATAAAAGCGACATAATCGTATCGGGGAGACACGATGAGTGTCTCACTGACATGTGATTCAATGCGGACCACTTTTGACCACCCGGGAAGCTTATGTGGCCTATGCCCAACCAATCAAAGGAAACTAAAGAGTGACTCACTACCCCCCCACCTTTTTGACAGATTGATTGTTCCTGTGAAAGAAGATCAACATAATGCAAACAAGATGGATTCCTTCTGAGATCAGGAGGCGATGGATCAACCCAGGTGAAGTGTTCAAATCTACAGGGAGGCCCGATGATGTTTCCAGAAATGGTCCACCCACAGAAGGGTCCAGAGCATAAAGAAGGCTGAAGGAAAGAAAAAAACACCAAGTCATGGAGGACAGCTGTGAGGTCTATTGGCAAAGGGGCAGATTGGTATTAATGGCAAAATGCTTTGGAGCATTCAAGACATATTTCAAAAAGAGTTCGAGTATGGACACACAAATAGATGAGTTAATGTTGCAGCTACAAAAGATCTAAAGGCCTCTCCCAAGGCCAAGTCATCATCAACATGGACAACAGGGCTTCACATTGAATGTAGGAATGACTCTCTTCAGAAAAATCTGAGGGTCGACCCTCCTACAATCAGTGGATATTTTGCAAAAAAACCCTAAAATAGTAGCCAGCGCATTCCTTTTAACATTCTATATATAGGCCATTCTGGCCTCTTTGTAAAGTTTAGACAGTTAGAGGTAGAGAAAATGAAGGAAGAAAAGGAGAAGATACAGTGTTAGAATAGAGAGTTAGAAGACAATCTAGGAGTTAGTTAGTTAACAGAAGGAGATAGAGTCGCATCCTGATTCTTAGTAATGGGAGCTCTTTTGTCTTCTTGTTTAGCAGTTAGATTTAGTACAGACTGTAATGTATTTTCCAAGTTCTCTTAGTGTAGTTGGAAACAATCTGGAGTCATAGATTCTTTGTACACTGGTGATTGTGCTAGCTTTGTAAATATTGCTTATCTGTCTTACTAACAGTAGAAGCAATCAGAGTTTAATCTACTTCATATTGTGTTCCTGAATGATATTTGTCTTAAGTTAATCATTTGATTTGTGAAGTCTTCAAGGAATGAAATGTTATTTTTTGTTTTATTTAAGATGGTAACTAGTATTATGTTGTAGAAATCAGCACTAAGAATGAATGCAACTATGTGTTAGTCACAAGTTAATCTTATTCTTCAGTTTTTAGTTTACAATTCCTTGAAGCTAACAAATTTGGTTAAAGTTGGAAAATACATTACAGTCTGTACTGAATCTAATTGCTAAACAAGAAGACAAAAGAGCTCCCATTACTAAGAATCAGGATGCGACTCTATCTCCTTCTATTAACTAACTCCTAGATTTTCTTCTAACTCTTTGTTCTAACACTGTATCTTCTCCTTTTCTTCCTTCATTTTCTCTACCTCTAACTGTCTAACCTTTACAAAGAGGCCAGAATGGCCTATATATAGAATGTTAAAAGGAATGCGTTGGCTAATGTTTTAGGTTTTTTTGCAAAATATCCACTGACTGCAGGAGGGTCAGCTTTTCAATTTTTCTAAAGAGAGTCATTCCTGCATTCAATGTGAAGCCCTGATGTCCATGTTGATGACGGCTTGGCCTCGGGAGAGGCCTTCAGATCTTTTGTAGCTGCAGCATTAACTCATCTATCTATGTGTCCATACTCGAACTCTTTCTGAAATCTATCCTAAATGCTCCAAAGCATTTTTCCATTAATACCAATTTGCCCCTTTGCCAACAGACCTCACAGATGTCCTCCATGACTTGTGGTTGCTTCTTTCCTTCGGCCTTCTTCATACTCTGGACCCTTCTGCACATTGACCATTTCTGGAAACATCATTCAGCCTCCCTGTAGATTTGAACACTTCACCCAGGTCGCTCCATCAATTCCTTATCTCATAAGGAATCCATCTTGTGGTGTCGGCAAGAAGTCTTGTTGGGGTCTTGAGTTCTATGAGAGGTAATGGATTTTTAGTTGATTGAAGAACTCTATGGGGCCTTTCTGGGGAGAAAAACCCAGTTTTATCTAGTTTTCCCTTCTAGGCCCTCCTTCTAGCGCCAGCTTCTGTTGACGGTCCAAATGGCACAACAATAGTTAAACAGAATACTGCTATTTTGTTTCTCCTGAAAGAGAAAAACAACACATGGATGTCTTAGCTCCCAAGGTATTTGTAGTTGGTTCTCAACTGTGTTGATGTTGCTTAGTGGTCAATGTAATAGTAATGTTCAAGGGGCCTGCTGGTGTTGAGCTTTTGGATCATTCTAAGATCAAGCATGAATTAAAACCTAATCTAACTGGGGTTTTAAAGAAACAACAAAAGATAGATCAGAGTTGTGGGACAGAAAAGAACAATAATTCATCCAACTTTAACCAGATTTGTTAGCTTCAAGGAATTGTAAACTAAAAACTAAAGAATAAGATTAACTTGTGACTAACACATAGTTGCATTCATTCTTAGTGCTGATTTCTACAACATAATACTAGTTACCATTTTAAATAAAATGCAAAATAACATTTCATTCCTTGAAGACTTCACAAATCAAATGATCAACTTAAGACAAATATCATTTAGGAACACAATATGAAGTAGATTAAACTCTGATTGCTTCTACTATTAGTAAGACAGATAAGCAATATTGAAAAAGTTGGCACAATCACCAGTGTACAGAGAATCTATGACTCCAGATTGTTTCCAACTACACTAAGAGAACTTGGAAAATACATTACAGTTTGTACTGAATCTAACTGCTAAACAAGAAGACAAAAGAGCTCCCATTACTAAGAATCAGGATGCAACTCTATCTCCTTCTATTAACTAACTAACTCCTAGATTTTCTTCTAACTCTCTATTCTAACACTGTATCTTCTCCTCTTCTTCCTTCGTTTTCTCTACCTCTAACTGTCTAACCTTTACAAAGAGGCCAGAATGGCCTATATATAGAATGTTAAAAGGAATGTGCTGGCTAATGTTTTAGGGTTTTTTTGCAAAATATCCACTGACTGTAGGAGGGTCAACCCTCAGATTTTTCTGAAGAGATTCATCCATGCATTCAATGTGAATCCTTGCTGTCCATGTTGATGATGGCTTGGCCTCAGGAGAGGCCTTCAGATCTTTTGTAGTTGTAGCATTAACTCATATATATGTGTGTCCATACTCAAACTCTTTCTGAAATTTGTCTTGAATGCTCCAAAGCATTTTGCCATTAATACCAATCTGTCCCTTTGCCAACAGACCTCATAGCTGTCCTCCATGACTTGTGGTTGCTTCTTTCCTTTGGCCTTCTTCATGCTCTGGACCCTTCTGTGTGCTGACCATTTCTAGAAACATCATCGGGCCTCCCTGTAGATTTGAACACTTCACCTGGGTCGATCCATCACCTCCTGATCTCAGAAGGAATCCATCTTGTTTGCATTCTGTTGATCTTCTTTCACAAGAACAGTCAATCAGTCAAAAAGCAGGGGGGAAATGAGTCACTCTTTAGTTTCCTCTGATTGGTTGGGAATAGGCCACGCGAGCTTCCTAGGTGGTCAAAAGTGATCCGCATTGAATTTCATGTCAGTGAGACACTCATCGTGTCTCCCCAATGCGATTATGTCACTTTTATCAACCATTGGCATAGCATAAGACAGTCGGCAAGACCTTTCGGCGAGCTGCAGAAGTCATATCAATACCACAAGAACCATCAGCAAGACAGTCGTTAGTTGGTGAGACCTCTTGGCGATGTCTTCCTTTTTCTCCCCAAACTCAAGCTTCTTCCACTTTGGGGAGACTTCTTCGTTTTGGGGAAACTTTACCCCAAACTCACGCATTGTCGCCGAGAGTTCCTTCGGTCGGCAAGACCTTTCACCGATTGAAGCTTCCTTTCACCGAGTTGAGAGCACTTCAGGGAAACCTCGCTTTGTTGCTGAGACCTCACAGTCTATCCCCTTCATTCGTTTGGAGTCTCCCTGACTTCTTCCTGTCCTCCTTGAGCTCCGCCCTTTTGTTTCGGCGTGACCTTTCCCCTTCGGTGAGACCTTTCGCTGAAGGCTATACCTCTTTGCGAGATCCTATTAGGCCAAACTTTCTTTCGGCAAGAGTCGCTTGGTCGGTGAGACATCATGCCGAATCCCTTTGCTTTCATCGAGACACCTCAGAGTCACTCAGAAATTTTGCCGAATGCATTCATTCTCCTCGAGTCATAAGCCTGGCTCAACCATCACACCACCCTTATCAGCTCTGCTCACTCCACCAAGATTTTCACCAGTACCCCAGTGGATACCTATCAATCCACCATCATGTCCATCTCAATTGTCATCACAGCTGGTTCAACCCATACAACAGCTGGCTCAACCACCACCACCCCCACCAATGGCATTCTTTTAGAATAATCCCTCTCCATTGGGGACTATTCCTAGAGGTTTTCACGATATGCCCAAGAACCCTGAGAAATTTTGCCCCAAGTACATTCATAGCGAGTCAAGAAGTGTTGAGGAGCACATACAAGCTTTCAAGGATGCTTGTACCAAAGCTCAGATAGCTCACCATGATGTAGTTTGTAGGTTATTCCCTTACTCCTTAGGTGATATGGCATATAATTGGTACCTTAATCTTCCTCAAGGTTCCATTCTGACCTGGACACACTTGGAAAATGTCTTTATCAATCAATTCAGGGTTTATGTGGATCCAACTCTTTTATACCACCAATTTGCTACCATCAGGAAAGAGCCATGTGAATTCTTGCCTTTGTTCAACACCAGGTTCCAATGAATGTATAGGAGATTGAAAGATCCCTATCTAGTCGATGAGAACAGTGCCATTCAAGCTTACTTTAGAGTTATAGACCCCTTGCTCGGCTTGTTCTTGCAAAGGACCTATCAACTGGTTGATATTGATTCTCTATCCAAAGTTTATCACTTAGCTATTAAGTTGCAGCAACAAATTAGTTCTCAACAAGGAAGTTTGGGAGGAGGTTTTCCTTCAATGGGATATCAGATGCATTGCCCAACTCCTCTATTCAACACTATCCCGGGAATGTCTCCTTCCCATTATGGGCCTATGTCTGAATTGAAAACTCAACCACCTGTCCCATTCTTTGCTACTGGATCTTTTGATCCCTTTCAACAATCTCAGCTTCCTCAAAGTTCCCACGATCGTCAGAACCAAATTGGGACACCAAACCATGGTGGTCAGCCACCTATTGCTAAGACTGTGGAAAGTGAAAAGACAGTCCAACTTACAAATGAGGTAGAGACCTTGAAGAAAATGATGTCTCAAGTTGCAAATGACATGGCTCAACTTCGGTTGAACCCCTCCCAAAAGCAAGGTAACTACCCTAATCAAAGCAGCAACAACCAGGGTACTTATCAGAATAAGAACAATTACAACCAAAGGGGTTATCAGGGCCAAAATTCCTCTAACCAGGGCTATCAGAATCAGAATAGAGGATATAATCAAAGGCCTAATAACAATAGGCAATGGAATACAGGGCCCAATAATGGTGGACTTTCTCATAACTATCAAGCGAATGAAGAGAGATCACATACTACAAACGTGGTTGACCTCAACTTCATGACTAATTGGTGTAGACTGCATGATACTGCAACCCATTCTGAGGTTAATTGCCCTAAAATGGAGAAATTCGTTAAGATGGCACAAGAAGATGCCCAAAAATTCCAAGGTAACCCTCACAAGGGAGGTGGCTCAGTAGATACAACAATGAATTATGACCTGTTTGAGGAGGAACCTTCATTCCCAAGGCAAGAGGAGAATGAACCAGAGGAAGATTCATATGATGCCCAAGCTTTTCAGGCAAAGGGAGGACACTTCTTGAGAAATTAGAGTAAGGGTCCATTCACTACATCAACACCTCCTAATCACATGGTGCCTCCAAATCAAAGTGCTGATAATAATCCTCCTCCACCAAAAGGCCCACCTGACTTCCATAACAAAGGTAACTCACTTGGTGTTGCCAAAAATAACTCAAGTTATAACATGGAATTTGATATTGTTTCTGAGATGTGGAAATAGCAAACTTCTTTGTCATACTTTGACATCTTAAAGTGGTGCCCTGCTCAAAGGGAGATAGTGCTGAAAGCTTTAGAACAAGCTGATAAATCAAAAGGGAAAAA
The DNA here is from genome assembly GCA_007258455.2 of Sequoia sempervirens. Classification (NCBI taxonomy): domain Eukaryota; kingdom Viridiplantae; phylum Streptophyta; class Pinopsida; order Cupressales; family Cupressaceae; genus Sequoia; species Sequoia sempervirens. Next base: position 80,914 of record VDFB02262850.1, read on the forward strand.
CAAGGTGGCACCTACTACAGACATGAATGCAGCCTTGTACAGAAACAAGGTAGGTACACCATTTCTTTTGAGTTTAAGAATTTGTGGGAAGAACCTGCATAATTGTTTGTTGGATTCAGGGGCTTCAGGCAATGTTATGCCATTCTCCATATGCAAGAAGTTGGGATTGAACCCCATTCAAACAAATAAGAAGATCATTCAACTTGACAAGACAAAGGTTAATGTAGTAGGGGAATTAAGGAGCATACATGTGAAAGTAGGATCGGACCCCAGCGTTCAAACCAACATAGACATTCAAGTAGCAGATATTCCCAAGACCTATGGTATGCTGCTGAGCAGAGATTTGATGAAAATCCTAGGGCGATATCTCTCCCTCAACTTTTCACATATGTGGCTACCATGGAGGGGAGTGCCTACATAGATTAGAATTGAAAGTGATCCTCGCTTGAAGCATATCATCACTGAGGATTATTGTCCCAATAAGGTAGCTTACTTTGAGACTGAGATGGGAGTTTATAAAAGAGAAGAAATTCTAACCTTCTTGGTTCTTAATTCTAAAGAAATGTCAATACAGAAACTCCCTGACCCCACGATTAATGAAAATCAACAGGCCTTGATTAGAAAGTTGCAACAAGACTAGCTGGTCTTAGGGGAAGATACCGATCTGCAGAATCTGCTACTCCCTAATTGGTGCAGGGTACATTACCAAAATCATTCAGAAGTGACTTGTCAACCCTACATTGACATTTTAAATCATATTTCCCAAGTTGAGGAAGCTAGCTTAAGTCACCCTGAGACCATTGCAGACCGCTTCTCATTTGAGGCCAAGGAAGCAGCCATGTTAACCAGGGATAGAATACCTTCGAAGGAAGTTCAAATTGAACCTATCCCATACATATTTTTGAATCAGCATATTGATAAGGAACAATCCCATGATTTTCCCGATACCCCTGCACTCACAAGTACACCGAAACCTGATGGACCCATCAAAGACACAAGTGGCTGTTAGAAGGATAGCCACAGGTCAGATGATATTGTAGACATCTAAATTTAATCACTTCCATATGATTAAATTTATTGTTTCGGCGTCTATCATAGTAATATTAATTTATTAAATTAATATCGCACCCTTTGTCTCATTCCGATAAAGTATTTAATTTAATAATTGATACTTTGTCTTTTACCTTATTCCTCTCTAAATTAAATAAATACACTAATTTATTTAATTTAGTCATTCCTTCTCTTTTTGATTTAAAAATCAATTTAAAATTCCTCACTTTCTCTCTCCTTGTCACATCCTCCATAACCTCACCTTAATCCAAATTAATCTAATTAATTCAAAGTTATGATGTGCATCCTCTTAATCAAAGATTAATGTCACATCCTCCTACATTTGCCACTTGCCTCTAATCTTCTGTTAATTAGCATAATCCAATATTTGCACAACCTTAATCAAAGTTATTAGCTAAATTTAGCACCACCTTTTGGTCAACTCTTCCATTTTTCCTTTTTGATTATTAGCCCCCTTTCCCATGTGAATTTTTAATTCACATTTATTTGCCCTAGATTCCTCTCCTTTAAATGTGAATTTTTAATTCACATTCCTTTCTCCCAAGGCTTCTAGAACCTTGGACTTGTCACAATCACCACATGTGACCAAGTCCCACCTTTTTGGAGCCCACCTTTTACCCTCTAGATCATCCTAGGAATGTGAATTTTTAATTCACATTTATCCCCTCAACTACCTTTCCTTTTCCCATGTAGATTTTTGAGGAATTCTAAAATTCCTCAAAAGTCCCTTTCACTCCCACTTGGGGACAAGAAATCCCTTTTTGTGGAAATCCTCTCATCCCCCAAGGTGCATGTCCTTTTCCACCTCATGTACCCTCTTGACAACTCATCTCCATCTCATCCCCCTTTGGCCACTTCACCCTCCACATGTCAAGATGTGAGGGCTTGTGGGTTCTCAACCCACCATAGCCCTTCATCTTAACCTTGTTGGATCAATCTTGGCCCTTGAATTCTCTAGAGAATTCAAGTTGCTCTATAAATACCCCCTCTCTATGAGCATTTTAAACACTTAGTCAATTTGCAACTACATGCTGCCATTTTGTGCACTCACCCTATTTGCAATCACATCCACTTGCATTTTACATCCAAACACATAATAGTGATCTTCAATAGAGCCATCAAGGAGCACACAACCAATCTTAAACAAGGGCCAATCAAAGGAGTATCAGCAACAAGGGGAAGGTAAACCATTTGTCTTGCATTATCTACTCTTCTCATTGTTTTATCACTCTCTTTTGGCTAATCTCGAGGTGTTCTTGATATTTTGTTTTTCATAGCTTTTAGTTGTTTTGCTCATTTAGAATAGCATAATATCAAGGGTATACATTTAAGTTTTACAGGAACGCGACGCAGAGGGGCGGCTACGCCCACTTTTTCCGTAGAGGGGCAGCCACGCCCCACTCACAAAAGGGCGGCCACGCCCCACTCGCAAAAGAGCGGCCACGCCCCATTCACAAAAGGGCGGCCACGCCCCACTCGCAAAAGGGCGGCCACGCCCCACTCACAAAAGGGCGGCCACGCCCCACTTGCAAAAGGGCGGCTACGCCCCACTCACAAAAGGGCGTCCACGCCCCAGGGCGGATACGCCCCATTTTTCACAAAAGGGCAGCCACGCCCCATTTTTCAGGGCGGATACGCCCCTTTTTCACAAAAGGGCGGCCACGCCCCATTTTTCAGGGCGGATACGCCCCATTTTCCACAAAAGGGCGGCCACGCCCCAGGGCGGATACGCCCCATTTTTCACAGAAGGGCGGCCACGCCCCATTTTTTGCTGCAGAAGGGCGGCTACACCCCTATTTTACTGCAGAAGGGCGGCTACGCCCCTGTTTTGCTACAGAAAGGCGACTGCGCCCCCCTGGAAGGTAAAATTGGTGTTCTGATTTCAGATTCAGTTGTTGTTTTCCTTATTAACGCTGTTCTTGCAGGGATACATGTGTTTGGTACTAACCTTTTGCAGCATATTCTTGTGAAGTTGATGGAGAAAGCGGGATAAAATACCTAACATTTGCTTGTAGGGCTATCCGTTTGTTCCATTTTCTTTAAAATTATCCGTGCTGTTTTCTAAGAACATAGCTTAATTAGGAGGAGTAAATATTTGTTGTTTGTTGTTTTGTCTTTTTGTGTTACCCTAAGGGAGTAGTAGCTTGTTTCCGCTTTCCCCTTGCACTTTGTGTGAGCCTGGGGAGTAGTTGGAAGCGGTTATTGCTTTCTTCATAGTGGGACCTGCTTGGGGATTTCATCACCCCAAGGGACGATTCCAACCACGCGTACCGACGGGGTATACAAAGGGGGGAGAGCGAAAGTTGTACCCCAATCCAGTCACGTCGTAATTGGCGGAGCGTCGAAGCTAGGGTGATACCTAGATAGACGTGAAGAGTTGGTCCGAGCCCTTCAGTATCTCGCTGGGGTTCCCGACTCACGCTTGTGACGGGCTGGTGTTCATGGTTGTGCCTCACGTACCGAGAGTATATCGAGGACTCCCTAGATACCTTGTGCATCCTAGATTAAGACCACTTTGGCCACACCCTTAACACTAATTATAGGGTTGTATTTGTTTGAGTGCTTTCTTGTGAAAAAACCAGTGAATTCCTAACAATTTGGCCTTATCATTATCGTTTTAAAGTCCTTGCCATAGCCATTTACATCAAACCAAGCCTCTGGTCCACCGCAGAAGTGCAATTGCGCCCTTGTTTTTGCTGTAGAAGTGCAATTACGCCCCTGTTTTTGCTGCAGAAGTGCAATTGCGCCCCTGTTTTTGCTGCAGAAGTGCAATTACGCCCCTGTTTTTTGCTGCAGAAGTGCAATTACGCCCCTATTTTTGCTGCAGAAGTGCAATTGCGCCCCTGTTTTTGCTGCAGAAGTGCAATTACGCCCCTGTTTTTGCTGCAGAAGTGCAATTACGCCCCTGTTTTTGTGCAGAAGTGCAATTACGCCCCTGTTTTGCTGCAGAAGTGCAATTGCGCCCCTGTTTTTGCTACAGAAGTGCAATTACGCCCCTATTTTGCTGCAAAGGTGCAATTACGCCCTCCTGAACACTCGAAATTCCCTCCATTTGGATTCACTTAGCCTTTAGACCTTCGTTTCACCATTCTCAACCATTATCTCATCATCCCAAGCATTCATCTCGTCACTTTAAACCTTCACAAATCCCCATTTATCCCTTTTAAACCTCCATCTCATTATTCCAAACTTTCGTTCAACCATCCTAAATCCCCATACATCCTCCACATTTATCCTTAATCCCCCATTTATTCTAATTTCTTCCTAATCCACCAATCATTTCTTATCGTTTGCATCTCCAAACACCACCCATAGTCAAACCGTCCTAACCTTGTATTACTAAGTGGTTACTTAAATTGACCATAGCGCTCGAACTTGATTATTAGTCTTTAACTTCAAACCCAATCAATTCGCCTCCATCTTGAGGTGAATTCGGTGTTGCAAGTTGTCATCCTTGGCCCAATCAATCCATTCCTAGCTTAAGGTGGATTCGGTGCCGTAATCATCCTATTAATCAATTACAAGCTCTAGGGTCACTAAAGGTAATCTCATGTGATCAAGTTTGGGGTCTCTCTCTAATCCAATCAAATCCAATCCAAATCCAATCCTATCAAATCCAATCAAATCCAATCAAATCCAATCCAAATCAAACCCAATCAAATCCAATCAAATCCAATCCAAATCCAATCCTATCAAATCCGATCAAATCCAATCCAAATCAAGTCCAATCAAATCCAATCCAAATCAAATCCAATCTAATCCAATCCAATCCAAGTCAAACCCAATCCAATCCAATCAAATCCAAATCCAATCAAATCCAATCCGATCAAATCCAATCCGATTGATCGAAGTCCAATTAGATCCAATCCATACTCCATCATAATCAAATCATTTGACAAAGGCCTTAACCTACTCATCTAGCATTTGCATGCCCGTTCAGACCCGTTCACAAGCAAAGAAGATGGCCGACCTTCAAGCTCAAAATGCCCAATCCAACAATCCCCAAGATCTCAACAACACCTCATCAGATCCCAACAAGGGTACCAACATCTTACATGACCCTCACAATGGTACTTCATCACATTCCAACACTGAGAATCAGAATAACTCGCCACATGGAGAAGAGAGCATGGTTAATCAACCTGAACTCACACTTGAGGAACATTTTAGCAATCCTACCAATGTGCAAATGACCGACCATTTGCTTGCAAAGCATGGGTAAGAAATCTTGGCCCACTTGATTGAGAAGGGTGTTAAACCTCCCTCAAATGTTGACTTGCCCAAATATAAGGGTGCCCCATCTCACGTACTCCAAGGATCCCAAAATGCACCCAAAGGTTCATACTTTTCCAATGTTCCTCCAATTGAGGGTTGGCATCAACCTGAATTTGGCAATGTCGTCCTTTATCAGGTTAATTATCCCCCACATGCTTCGACCTCAGCTATAGGGGGATCCCAGGTGCCCGATCCCAATAATCCTTTCGCTTATGGCATGCCACAAAACATTCCGCAACCTCCGCCATTAGCATTAACCGCACCCCCTCCTTTGAACCCACCTACAGTCAATATTGGGGGTACTTCCTTTGCTACATCGCTTCCTCCTCCTGGGACCACCAACACACCACCTCAACAGGTTCCCCACTCTACTATCCCACCTCAAATACCACCACAAGGCGCACCCCAGCTGAACATTCCGAGCGGAACCCAACAACCTCCTTTACAAAGTGTGCCCACACAACCCCCGCTCTCTCATCCGCAACAGCCTATACCCAATACTTTGACCTCTTCACAACAACCATCCTACCAACCACAAGGCAACCCTTCTCAACCACCTACCCAAACCATATCTCCCTTTCTTGCGTCCCTTTTACGTCCAAAAGTCCAACCACAACATAATATCCCACCTCAGTCCATGCAACACTCGATGCCACAACAGCAACCTCCACAACACTACTACCACCATAATCAACAACAATTTCACCAACAACCGTTTTATGCAACCTCCCAACAATCACAACAATACCTTCAATACCAACAGGCCAACACGCAACGTCCCGTCCAAGTCCCTCAGCAACCTACCCCACACCTTCACCAAACAAATTCATATTATGTCCGACAACAACAACCCCCATATCAACAAAACCCCCTACCTTATCATCAAGTCATGACATCATCCAATCATCTGAACCCACATGTTAACAATCCAACATCCTTTCAACAAGATCCCTCATCTTTCTATCATCCATATCCCCCCAACCCACCACCAGCTAGTTCAGACTTGTTGGAAATCAAGGCTGCCCTTAAGGACCTTCAAGGAGGGGGCACAAAACAATCCTTTAAATTTGAAGATATATGCCCATATCCGTTCGATCCATCCATCTCATTGATCCCATTCCCTAAACACTTCGAGATCCCAAAATTTGACAAGTACAAGGGAGACAAAGACCCTAAGGCCCACTTGCAAGAGTTTTATGCACAATGTCAAGAAGTCATGTATAATGATAACTATCTCTTACGTCTGTTTTTGAGAAGTCTAGCAAGCCACGCTCTAGATTGGTTTATGACTCTTGAAAAGGGGTCTATAAAAACCTTTGCAGAATTATCAGAACAGTTTGTCTCCTACTTCTCCTTCAATTTGCGGAAGGATACTGACACCTTAGATCTCCTGAAAGAGAAGCAACGGGATGGAGAAACCTTTACCAGCTACCTCCAACGGTGGCGTGCATTAGCCAGTCGAATGAAAAATCCTTTGAAAGAAAAAGACATGGTCACTCTTTTTGTGGAAAATTCACATCCCGACATGGCCCACAATTTTAGACTACACTGTGTCACCACTTTCGCTGAGATAGTGGAAAAGGGACCTATCCTTGAACGTGCCCTTATCGCCAAAGGACACATTAAAATACACAGTCATGACAAAGAATGGTCATTCGGAGATAAATCACGATTTTGGAACAAAAACAAAAATGCAGTGAATGATGGAGTGACAGACACCAAACATGTTCAAGTGGCTAATGCATCCCAAGGGCAACAACAGTCTGTATCCAACACCATATCAGTACCGCAGGGGGCACCTCGTCCCCCTCAACAGTCAAACCAAAGAAATCAGGGGAACACCAAACGTCAATATGCCCAATTGGGCGAGCCCTTGAGTGTTGTTTTCAATAAATTGTTACAAATCAATTATCCCATCACATATCCTTCACCAAACCATTCGATGAGTCAAAACCCAAGCCGGCATGGTTTAAAGACAATGAGTATTGTGACTTTCATAAAATCAAGGGACACTCCTTGAATAAGTGTCAGGGTTTAAAAAATTATGTCCAAGATCTCATTGATCGAGGAGATATCAAGGTTGACCCCAGTCAACCTTCGTCGTCCAATGCTCAACTGCAAATCTATCAAAACGCCTTCCCAAACCATAGCCAAGGTCCTAGCACCTCCACTAGTCATCCCCAAAATAATAGCACCAATAATGTGACTTACAAGAATGTACCCTTCAATTATGAAGGTGTTATTCATTACATCGAGCAGGTGGAACCCCGAGTGTCCATGATCCACGTTAAAGCCAAAGACCCACAATGTGCTGTGACTACGCGACGAGCCCGCATCACCGTCCCTGCGGCATCCACACCCGTCCAACCCGCTCCTGTAAATTCTCAATATAACATTCTTGATCACCTAAGGAAGACCCCCGCTCACATATCCATTTTGGATTTGCTTAGGTCTTCCCCGATACATCAAGAGATCCTCAACAAAGCCTTGCAGGAAACCCATGTCCCAAATGACATCGACCCCACACAATTCCAAGCTTTGGTGGGACACTTGGCTTTGTCTCACCACCTCCATTTCAGCCAAAATGATATACCCAACATTGGCATCAATCACAACCGCCCCCTACATATCGAAGTCATAATTGCCCGTCATAAAATAAAAAGGGTCTTGGTAGATAATGGCTCTGCCCTTAATCTATGTACTTTGAAGTTCATAAAACAGATAGGGTATTCTTAAGCGGACCTAAGCAATTAGATAATTACAATCAAGGATTATGACAATACAGAGAGAAATTCAGAAGGCATCATCAGTCTTCCCATACAAGTGGGACCTGTGCTCCAGTATACTACCTGCCATGTCCTTGATCTGGACTTACCGTATAATCTCCTCCTTGGCCACCCATGGCTCCATGCTATGCAGGCTGTTCCATCCACATACCACCAATGCCTCAAATTCCCGGTTAATGAACAGGAGGTCACCATTTATGCCGACCCCCAACCATTTGAGTATTGTCAAGCTTTAGAAGCATCTTTCCCCCATTTACATTATTGTCCTGGGGTCAAAATGGGGGCCTCCCACTCGTTATCCTCCAATCCATCATCCTCCAATCCATCATCATCTACTATAACAACGGCTCCATCTTCCACTGATCCTACAGTCATGAAAGTTCAGATCATTGACAAAGGGTGTGGCGAGTATGAAATGCATACTGCTCTTAATGTAGCAACTATGCCACCATCGCCACATGAGTATGGTCAACCTCCCCATGCTACCCCAAAGGAGGACAAGACTGTCACCTTCAGCGGAAAGAATATTCCTACCACCACCTTCGTATCTCCAAGTATCAAAACAGATGCGCCAGAAGAAGACATAAGTCAGTGGGTCTACCGCGAAGAGCCCGAACCAGAAACTCCTCTAAAGAAATATTTTCAGGAAAAATATCCTTGGCCAACAAAGTTTGTGGAAAAACATAACTACCAAGGTAGAGGCTTAGGTAAAGAGGAACAAGGGCGATTACAACCCATTGATACGTCTCTGCTACCAAAAAATGTGGGCATCGGATATGACAGAAAGCAAAAGAGTCCCGCAACATCATCTAATACTTCCAATAGTATCACTGTGGACGAGGGCTCATTGGAAGACATACCTGAGGAGGATTCCATCATACATGCATACGATGATGTTGATCACACTGATTTATCCTCCATGTTCAAATGCCTATCTGTTTGCACCATCAACCTATCGCTTCGTCACCCTGAACTCATTGACTGGGACCTACAAAACACCACACCTGTCAGTATGACTACGGACACCTACGTCAACCTTATGGGATTGGGGGAGGATGAACACTCCAGTCGCAAAAATAAAAATCCGAAAAATAAAAAGAGGTCATCTAGTGAAAACCTCCCTGAGGCGCTTCCTGACCTAGAAAAAGTCAAAATAAAGGACGCATCTGAAGGTGAAAACCTCGAAGAGGCGCCGGAAGATGGAGATGTTCATCTTCCCCTTATGGGAACTCAGCTATCTGCCAGGTCATATATCCTGATTGAAGAAACACAAGAAGTTAATTTGGGAACTGCTGAAAATCCGAAGATCACTTATGTAGCCAAGTCACTCTCTGAACAAGAATATCCAATCTTTGCGCAGCTACTCCAAGAAGGCATCAGCAATTTTGCCTGGTCATATTCAGACATGCCAGGCTTAGACCCTGCTTTAGTGGTTCACCACTTAGACATTCGTCCAGACGCCAAACCCGTCAAGCAAAAACTTCGTAAGATGCATCCGCAAGTTGCATTGTTAGTAAAGAAAGAGTTGGAGAAATTACTGGACGCGGGTTTTATCAGACCCATTGACTACTCCGAATGGATCTCTAACATAGTGTCGGTTGCTAAACCAAATGGTGACATTCGGGTCTGCACAGATTTTAGGGATCTCAACAAAGCCTGCCCAAAAGATGATTTCCCTCTTCCTAATATTGACATGTTGGTTGATTTAACGGCAGGACATGAGATGTTGTCCCTCATGGATGGCTTCT
>VDFB02262851.1:0-41768 GCA_007258455.2 Sequoia sempervirens
ACATTTTCTCAAATTTGAAGGGACACTTGCATGGTTTATGGTCTGGGATAAAAATGAGTTGAACCAAGGAGTGGTCTGAATCATAGAGTCCCAATATTTCAGCTTTCCCAATTAAGTTTATTGAGGCCCAATTACGTACAATAAATAATATGTTTAATATTTCTTCTACAAACATGTGATTGTATCTCCTATTAAACTAGGTGAATATGCCATTTTCATTCTTTATGTCAATTAGGGTGTTGTTTTGAAAAAAATTAAAAAATAAATACAATGACCTATCACTCAATGGTACTCCCCCATTTTCTCTCCTGGCTTATGATGGTGTTGAAATTATCCCCAAGGATGAGGGCCTCATTTTTTAACTCTTGAAAAGTTAGAGATAATTGGTTCCATATTTCAACTCTCTAGACATTGGGCCATATAAATTTATTAAATAAAATTTAACATTATGTGGGAGATACTTCACTTGCTGAGATGCCATTCTTTTCTTTCTATGATGAGTTCGATTGTTAACTTGAGAGGATCTCATAAAGTCCCTATTCCTCTTGAGAAACTATTTGTAGGTGTGAAGCAACCTTTCCAATTCCTTCACTTGTTCATAAGTGTAAGAGAGAGTAAATTCCTTGTTGGAAGGACTTATCCCACTTGGATTTTGAATTCAAATTTGGGGAATATTCCTTAAAAGATGCCTTGTTGAGGGAAAATAAAAATTTAATAAATCAAATGAGTCTATTTTCATGTGCGAATGGTGAAAGCTAGAGGATGGGACATGAGAGGAGATTAAATTAATTCAGGTTAATTAATTTAATGAAGGGGTTAAATGATGTGACCTATTTGACTTAAATTTGTGGATTTATTTAAATCAAACATGAGATGAATGTGATAAGGGATTAATTAAATAAAGATTTTAATTTATTTAATTAAAAGAGATGATGTTAGATTAAACCAAATAAGGTTTTAATTTATTTAATTTAATAGATAGACTTTAGAGATTTTTAATCAAATAAAATTAATTATTTAATTAAATAGGATAATTAGATTAAAATGGTTAATTTAATTATCGAGACAAGGTGACTTAATTAGATAATTGATTTATTTAATTAAGAGAGGGATATTGATGAATTTAATTAGATAAAGATATTTGATTAAATGGTTAGACCAAAGGATGATTCAGGACGAAATGATGTTAGTGGTTAGGATCAAATGCACAATGTCAATCAATACATTTTACGTGTTTACATTTTGCCCCTCTTTGAAGCAATGCACTCGTTGCGTTGGTTCAAAGAATAAACGATCTTGATCAAAGCCAAAGAATTTCCGTTCTCAAAAACTTGCCCCACTGCTGCCCAGCGAGAGAAAACATGCCAATATATTGCCCCCTTGAGAGATTGGATGAAAATTTTGATTTTTTGGGTAATTTCAAGAAAAAAGAGGACAAGGTGCCCGATAGGTCCAAAAGGCTCTAGGAGGCCAAAACATGTCTAAATGCAATAAAATGATGCAAAACAGGCCTCAACTAGACAAAAACAGGTTCAAGGGTCCAAAAGCCTAGTAGGATAGCCCATCGGGATGAGAAAAAACCTAATTTTCAAGCTTAAAAGGGCTCCGAGGGGTCACTTTCAATTCATTTTCACACACAACCCTCTAGTAAATTTGAGATTTGAGCTCTGACTTCCTGACGATATGGCACAATGAAAGCTTCCAATGCACATTTTTTAGCGAGTCCAGACATACCAGCGGCCACTCGACATTGGGGCATCGATAAGTGATCCTTACTTGAGCTTTATTTCTTAATTTTTGCTTTCATTTAATGTGTTTAAAGTTGGCTCTTCTACAACAGTGCTATATAGTGCCACTCAAAAGTCAAACCGCGTCGCTCAATGTCAAATTGTGCTGCAACAATGGAGTTTGAAAATAAATTTCAAACTCTGACGCTCCCACCCCCACCAGTGGGGTCATTTCAAAGTGCGACATGGTGGCAGTTCATTAAACAAGAATCTTTTCAAACTGTGCTGCTCAGAAGAAAAGTGCACCGTGGCGGTGCGCTTTTGGCATTTTGTGCACTAGCATTACAGTTTGAAAAAAAATCAAACTGCGATGCCTTCACGGATAGCGACGTTGGAGTGATTTTTTTGGACACTCGACATGAAATTTTTCACAAAATTTAAAATGGTGACTCTTCCTGATGCAGGACACGGTGAGGGAGCTCTATTCTCGAGAGCACAGGTTTTGGGAGCTCTTTAGTTATTTGTGAGATCTCAGTGACAGAGAGCAGGATCGATTACGGGACATGGGGTTGTGGCACATTGCATACACAACGCTCATGCGCACCTATCTTGGCATGATGTTAGCACTTGCTGAGAGATGGCATAGCAAGACCTCATCTTTCCACCTTCCTACCGGCGAGGCCACCATCACCTTAGAGGATGTGTGGTGCATCCTGAGATTGTCAATTCATGGTCAGCGCGTTATTTTGGATATGGATGCCAGGCGAGACGCTTTCCATACAGTCCTCGCCATAGAGGATATTATTTATTGCGAGGGTCAAATTGAGCTTGAGCATCATAGAGCCCTAGCCTCTCCCTTCCGCTTGGTTGTTGTGGCTATCATTTTAGGTCTCGTTGCCCTAGATCGACGAGGCCGCTACTTCAGTCCTGGTTGGGAACTCTGCTAGGAGCGCATGGCGATGTGTGACAGGCCTACTTGTTTTGCTTGGGGGCCAGTTCTTCTTGCTTCACTGTATAGAGATTTACACGAGTACGTGTACCTTGATGGTAGAGCACTCGGGGCAGGTGTCACACTTCTCCATGTATGGGCATGGGAGCACATCACTATTCTTCAGCTATGAGTCGTTGTAGTACCAATGGGGCCTGATGATCCCCTTGTATGGCGTTACAGAGGTGGTGTGTCCTCACACACACAGGTGAGCACAAGATTCCCTACTAGAGGAGAGTCCTAGATGAGATGCAGGTTTTTACATGGTGCCTGTACCTTGGTCGGCCCGGATGGGCCGATGATGTAGAGTAGATATTCTTTGTCCGCCATGACTGGTTTATGTAGGGGCAGGAGCATACAATGGTGGAGAGATACCTACCTGAACGCGTTCAACACCAATTTGGTGAGCCACAGGACCAGCTAGACGATGATTATGTAGCTTTATTTTCCCGCACTATGTCATAGGCTTCATGGGGATGATACATTCCTGCCTCGGAGGCCGTTGATAGCTTTAGATAGTTGGTGGCTCAACCCTGGGTTTACGATCAGGGGCCTGGGGATCTAGGCATCACACAGGCATACAGGGACTAGTTCTGACCTCCCCTATGGTTGATAGTTCTAGGAGTAGTCCCCGCTCAGCAAAGGACGACAGGAAGAGGGGGAGGACATGGACGAAGATATGGTGCCCGATAGGATCAGCCAATCAGGCCTCCAGTTCAGCTAGATCAGCCAAGTCAGGCTGATGTTCATATGCAGGATCAACAGCAGGTGCCAGCTAGGTAGCAGGAGCAGGCAGGTGCATCGCCACGAGCTGAGGGTGAGGATCAACCTCACATGCAACCCGCATAAGCACAGCTAGTAGGGCGACTGGGTGCTAGAGATGTTTTGATAGCACAACTGTAGGGTCAGGTTTGGATCTTGATAGGGGAGAGAGATCAGGCTAGGACTAAGAGAGACCAAGCCAGGGCTGAGAGAGACTAGGTTGTTTTGCAGAGGCAGGCCATAGAGCTACAGGTGGCCGCAGAGATGGGCCAGCGACAACAGTTGGAGAGCATGGAAGCCTCCTCCTCTCAGAGCATAGTGTCCATTCAGTCTTACAGGGAGGTTGTTCGGGACACTGATTACTATCATGCACTATCACTAGGCCATTCCTAGAGCAAAGTGGGCCCCATATTACTCGCAGCAGACTAGCCACAGACCAACAGAGGGTCACGGTGATAGGGGCGAGGGCAGCAGATAGGATGGGTAGACCTTTTTTTGATCGAGATGATACTTTTCGTGCCTCATGGGCTCCTTTTTGATAGCCCATTGGGCCTTTTTGTACTTATTGACACACATGTATAGTGATCCGATTATTTTGTACTATGACAATTACCCAATGATGATATATATGAGATGATGATTTTGATGTGATGTGTACCATTTATTTATGCATTTATGGATGATTCTATTTCTATATGATATGCAATGATGTTTATGATTTGATGTGATGGATGTATTTCTTTCTGATGATGTCTTCATTATGACTAGATCTTATATTATGTTGTTTATTTATGATATGCAGATGGATTTATATGATATGTGATGTGAATGGATGATGATGTACATCTATATGATGATCTATTTATGTTTATGAAAATGATATGATATGAAATGTAATATGAAAAATGATATGGTGATGATCTATGGTGTATACGCAAAATGATACGTGAACCATGCTTATAAAATGATTCTGGATGGATGTATGTTTTGCATGTAATGGATTTTTTATGTTCCTATTTATGCTTATAATGATGTGGAATGATTTATGTAATGAAATGTAAAGAATGATTGCAATGTTATTTATGAGGTGTTCTATATGATATGGATGACTAATAGACAATATAATGCGGTGTAAATGATCGTGTTTTATATGTATATATTGATGATGCAAATGAGATGGTTTTAAGATGCTTAGAATAAGAAATATATTATCCTAAACATGTTAAATGATAATGTAATGTATGTGATGCATTCAATGTGATGTGATGTAATATATGAAATGATATGTTAATGCAAAGTGGTATGGTGATGTTTTATGCAAAATGAATGAAATGTGGGAGATAACTTTATCATGTTTATGAGATGTGAATATGCAATGGATTATCTATAATGCTCATGTACCTATTATGTTTGATTATGCAGTAGGTGGTAATGTGAAATGGTTATGAAATGTTTATGCAAATGAATTTTATGCAATGGTTCATGTGATGAATGCAATGTGATGGAAAAATTAGATGCAATGTAATGAGAAATGGATGTGCTTATTTATGGAAAATGCTTATAATAACATGTTTATATGATGATGGAAATGTAATGCATATGCTTCCTATATGATATGTTAATGCAATATGCTAATGATTTGTGGATGCAGGATCGATGACAATGATGATGATGATGATTAACTATCCTAGTACCTTGTTAGCGTGATGAGAAAGAAGGGATGAAAAAGAAGTCATTTCAACAAGACACAAGATGATGAACATGTAGATGATGATGACTACTTGCTGAGGAGTTGGTATTTTCAAAGGGTCAATTTTCTTATGTTTGATAACACATGTGGTATGATGCATCAAGGTATAGAGAACCAAGATGGCATTGTACCCAATGTGATGGACTTTGACTTGACAATCAGATAGGAGTATTCTTGTTCACACTTGACATACAAAAACCTTACTAGGATGCACTTTAGAAGTTTTAAACACCTCAGACCAAAACACATAAAGGTATAACCTATCAATGCAATAGTCAACAAGCTATCCAAAACCTTCTCCATACATACCTAACAAAGCAAATATTCACCAAGTTATATTACAAGAATGTCCAACAAGCACAATAGACAAAAGATAATGATCCTTGCTCCATTCCTATTTCTCTAAATCCTCTGTTCGGATATCATCGGGAGGTCCTTGGAATGAGCGCAATAAGATAAGTCAACATGATAAAGATAAAGTAAACAAACAAGCTGATGTTCCTCAATACCGCTAACCAAAAGTAAATGTGTTTTCAAGGATAAGAACCGAAACTATTGCCAAAAGATAATGCCCATTGTAGGAAGGATACACCCTAGGACATGTTAGTGGATGATGACACATCATTTTGTTTATCCAAAGTGTTCTTTCAAATGATTGATATGGGACCAATTGGATGATAGGTTATCAACACAAAGAGTTGACCAACTTGTTTACGTATTGTCTTAGATCTGAGACTTGACGCTTTGAGTTTTCACTTTTCACCTGCTAGACTTATTTCTGATTGTTTCACCAAAGGTTGAGAATGATGATTGTTTATTATGAGTGATGTTATTGCGAGTGAAAGCGAGACAAGATCGATGAATTTTTTCAAATATATGGATGTTTTTGGAGTTTTGCAATGTTTTGAGGCTGTTTTTGGTATTTTTCAAGATCTTCAAATGTTTTGATTTTTGATTTTCCAATGTTTTGGGGTTTTCTGAGATTTTGAGTAAGAGGGAAGGAAGAACGCATTGAATGCCACTTGGCTCAAGGAAAAGGACATGCAAGAGAGAGTAAATGCCTTGTTGGAAGGACTTATCCCACTTGGATTTTGAATTCAAATTTGGGGAATATTCCTTAAAAGATGCCTTGTTGAGGGAAAATAGAAATTTAATAAATCAAATAAGTCTATTTTCATGTGCAAGTGGTGAAAGCTAGAGGATGGGACATGAGAAGAGATTAAATTAATTCAGGTTAATTAATTTAATGAAGGGGTTAAATGATGTGACCTATTTGACTTAAATTTGTGGATTTATTTAAATCAAATATGAGAAGAATGTGATAAAGGATTAATTAAATAAAGATTTCAATTTATTTAATTAAAAGAGATGATGTTAGATTAAACAAAATAAGGTTTTAATTTATTTAATTTAATAGATAGACTTTAGATATTTAATCAAATAAAATTAATTATTTAATTAAATAAGATAATTAGATTTAAAATGGTTAATTTAATTATCGAAACAAGGTGACTTAATTAGATAACTGATTTATTTAATTAAGAGAGGGATATTGATGAATTTAATCAGATAAAGATATTTGATTAAATGGTTAGACTGAAGGATGATTCAGGACGAAACGATGTTAGTGGTTAGGATCATATGCACAATGTCAATCAGTACATTTTACGTGTCTACAATAAGTTTCTTTGATTCTTCTATGGATAAATTTTTTTCCTATAGTGAAACAATGTCTGATTTTCTCAAATCAATTTGACATTTGAGAAATATCCTCTTGTCAGGGGCATTAAGGACCTTGAAATTCCATGATAGGAGAATCATGGCTCCTTAGGAAGGGGGCTTCCCTTTCGGATCTCAAATTTCTCTATCTTTTTGTTCTTCTCGAAATATCTAGTTTAGCTTTATTTTATTTCCACCCTCTACTCCTCTTCTCCCCGTTCTTTGGATTCTTTATCTTGGATATGGAATTCTCCAACATTCTTTCCTCTAGTGTATCAACTTCATCATCACCACTATCTTATTCCACTTCTTCTTTCGAAACTTGATCCGCCGCACTCAAATCCTCCAAATTCCACTTAGGGTTGGGGGTGGTTGTCAGTTGTATATTGAGCCCCAATTTTTCCCTATATGATTTCTTTAATCATGTAAATGTGACTATCCTCTTTAGTAACTATTGATTATCCATTAGAGCCCACTCTCAATGTTAGATTAGCTATAGTTGGCTCATAGTTATTTCATGGGTTATCCATGAGTTATGTTTCTACTAACTCTTTTCCCGAACCTCGCATTCCTTCTATGTTGGATATCTCCTTTGGCCCCTTACAAATTTCTTTACCCTCTGCCTTAGGGCTTGCAGTTGTTTCCTTCTCCATCTTACCTTTGCATCAGTTGTATTCCTCTACAATATGACCAAAGGTAGTTCAAGAGTTACAAATTAGGTTTGGGACATCCCTTTCCACTCTTTTCCTCCATACCCTTGTGTTTGATAAGATTTTGATCTCATAAGGGATTCACTCTTTTAGGCTTACCTCACTAGGTCTCATATACTGTGGAATTTTATTCATGACCTTGATGAACCTAGTATTAAAATTTGAGATAGATTCATTGTACCCTTTACTAATACTAGTGAACTCATTTATAATGAATCTAGGGTTAATTTTGTCACCATATTTCTCCCTAAATATTCTTTAAAATGTATCCCATGACCTAATTCTGGCATCAAGTAAGCCTTCGTACCAGTCCCTTGCATCATCTATCTGAGATTACATAAATAATTTCATCAACACATCCTCATCTTCTACCTCAAAGTCATCTATCAGATTTAGAAAGGCTCTTAGATGATCTTCCCTTGATAATTCATTATTGCTAGAGAATCTGGATAAAGCATTTCTAACATCATTTGGAAAAACATTTGGTTATCTTGGGATACCAATAAAATCTAGTTGTCTATACCTTTGTAATTGCAATGGTCTTCTTGCTAGGAATTTCCCTACAAAAATATTTATTTGAGGGTTAGCCTAAATATTTTTTCAGTTTACAATATTTTGACCTCCTAGTGGATTAAAAAAAAACCACCTACTTGACCACCCACATTTAGATTATATTATTGATAATTTTCATAACCCCATAGATTATTTTGTGGTAGACTCACTTGAGGCTATGGGTTATGGTAAGTTTTGATCCATTGGGGAACTTAATTGGGCATAAGATGTATGTATAATTCTTTGTTGTGGAGTAGAAGTGGTAATATAAATTAACGGGGAATTTTTTATAGAACATGTAGGGATATTTTGGAAATGTAGGCTTCTAGAAGGGAAAGCTTGAGAATTAGAACTAGAGATGGATGGATCTCTTGATCCATAAGACAATCTAAGAGCATCTATTCTTCTTCTCATATCATCTCTGATTTGAATATTTTCCATTCTTTCCAACTCTATCTTGAGGTACTCAACCTCTTTATGTAGTTCTTCTTTAGTATGGACATGCAGTCTAGATGTAATGGATCTTTGTGAAGAAAAATTAACATTTAGATTTCTATACAACATAGCATGAGAATTGGGAGTTAAACCCGATGACATATTAATTGGTTGACTAGATGGCCTCCTTGCACAATTGCTTTAAAAGTTTTTGGTTACAATCATAGTCAGAGAACTCACTCTTGCATACACACCTTCTCTAAGGTCATATTCTCTTTTGGTTTTTTCTCTTTCCTTCTCAAGTTTTTCCATGAAAGCATCTTTATCTAACCATAATTTACCACTTCTCATAGATTCATCAAGTTTATTTTTTCTTTGAACATCACCACCCAAAAATGGTGTGGTAAGAGTACTTCCTTCATTGTTCAATAAAGCACTATCAAGAATATCAATAGACTTAACTATATCTTTTGCTTTCCAAGTTTGTCTTTGAGACTAGAGCTTGCTAGCTAGCTTCTTATTTGGATTTGTGTTGAAAAAAGATATTCTTCCATCCGTATTTGTTGATAATATTTTTATTCTTATAATTTCACTAGTTAAAAAGATATTTTAGAGTTGCCACCCACAAATGGGAACAAAAATTTAGAAAAATTCATAGAAATTGTGAGTTATATACACAAATGAGTATGTATAAGGACTTAAAAAAAAATGATTTTAATGTAATTGTTACCAAATTTTCACCTATAGCTCAATTTGGTAGAGCTGAAGCAATTGATTAATTTTAAAGGTGAAAGGTACTCCAAAAATTTATGCTATGCTTAACCGTTCCATGATTAAAGGTGCTTGAAAAAGATTGAATTTAGTTTTTTTATTCAGTGTTTTGCAATATAAAGGAGATTACATAAATAACACAAGATGTTCCTTTCATTCATTTTACAATGTTTCATTCATTTTGCAAAAGAAGTATGCACAATACTGCATAAGTGTTGCTTTTATATCCATTGGAAATAAAGGAGTAATCAAATGTCCCACACAAGCCGTGGGAGTAGTTGAATTAAAGCAACATAGAAATACACTATACATCTAAAGATGAAAGTAATAAAAGGAGCATATAAGAAAAATAATATCCATCATTGCATGTTGAAGTTTGGTGTTGATCTTCATTGTTGCCTACTCCTCCTTGCTCTTGATCTTCAAATGAACCTACATCATCATAAAAGAGTTGGTTAGAGCTCCGAATATGAATCTCACTATGTGTTGTATCAACATAAATATAGCATATTCCTATGATGCTTTAAGTTAGTTGAGCAAGTATAAGATATATATGTAGGAGATCCCAAAATCAAACATCACAAGAGCATTAAGCTTCATTATTTTTCATCTAACATTTTTTTCATTGTGCAGGTACAAGTGAAATCTTGTTGTTGATTCATTTCTATTGACATCATAGAATGTGGTGAAAAAATGGGCTCCCACAAGGGTTGAGCCCAACATACTACCCCTAAGTTTCAAGAGGGGAAAGAGATAGAGAAAACACATTCAGAATGCTCAAGTAAAAGCATTTTCCATTGAAGGAGTAATTCACAAGGTGGCTATAAGAACAACTAACACATTGCCCATTCATGAAAACCAAGTCAAAGGTGCAATGAGGAAGCCTCTTTGAAATGGGAATCACAAATAAGCACACTTAAATTCTTAAGTAATATGCAAAATAGAACAAAATTGCAACAATTCTCATGAAGGATCCTTGTGTATTTTCAGGTTTTCATGTCATTCCTAGTTTTGCATAACTATTTTTATGTTATTCATCACTGCCACAACATCATTCCTGCTACTTTCATCATATCAAATGCATACAATAAGAGAATCAAAGTAGTCATAATCATCTTGACTGATGGACAGTCATGAAGATATAATATTTCTTGAAGTTACTATTGCATTAGTGAATAAAGTAATGAGATAGTTATTAAAGTAGTATAAAAAACACAGAGAGACAACATAGTCTTGGGCAGCAATATGCAAGTGTCATAAATATCATAATGGATTGTAAAGGTGAAGAGAATAGACACATTGAATGCATAAGGGAATCTCATTGTAGCATACCATTGAGTGAAGGTCACTATGGTAGAAAGATAAAGAGAGATCATGTTAGGAAGAATGGACAAGGAGACACTATAACTTGTGTTATAGTGACAAAAAAATTGCATGATAAGACTTGTAGTAGATGAGATCTCACAGTCAACAGGGCTTAAACTACTGCCTATTGATATAACTACAAGTGATTTGAAGTAAATAATACAAACATTTGTATCAGAGAGCAGCACAAGTAAAGCATAGAGGCAACAATCTTGCTTAAGACTGTAGTGCTTTGAAGTTTTACAAGGTGTAGTTCCATGGTAGTGTCTCAAGAAGCAATGATTTCCTAGGTAACAAGCATGCAGGATCAATATCATTCAAAATATAGTGGCAATCCACATGTTATATGAAGGGCACCATACTATCTTGCAATAAAAAGAAAGCACATTTATGACATTCCTTGTGAGTAGTACATAATGCAATATATATTATGAAGACAATAGTAATGAAACAAGATCAAATCAATGACCAAGAGACATATTTGCCAAATGGATATCAAAGGAAGGGTTTCTCTCTATTTCAAAAAAAGGAGGCTCGACCTACCTAAAAGAGAAAACCCATAATAGGAAGTGGAATAATAAACTACAACCTGATAGTGTTATCTTCTTTTTCTAGAAAAGCAACCAGACCAATGAGGATTCTACAAAGAGGAATGCTTGAGGCATTTGTAAGCTTTTATAAAATAAAGTAACTTGGGGTTTTATGGCCGTGACCTATAACATTTTGCATAATTGGAAGCATGAAAGCAAGAAGGCGCAGGTTTTCCAAAAAGCCCTATTTCATATTGGCACAACCAAAAAAAAATATACAAAGAACAATATTCAGTTTTCATTGCTTCTAGAAGGTATAAAACTTCATAGGGGAAAAAAAAGAGGAGAGTAAAGTCATGTTCTTTTCTGAAAGTAAACTAAGTAGATACAAGTCATGACCATGATGGTAAAACCATGAAGGATGTTCAGAAGTAGAGCAAAGAATGATTCATATTCTATTCTTTCAGGAAATGGAGAAAAATCTCATAGAGGTCATGGCCTTAGAAGTAGAAAATGGGTGCGACACTCTACAGGAGCTAGGTATATTGAAAAAATGAAGAATGGCGAGCTTTTTCAAGCATTTTTCAGTAAAATATAAATAAAAAAGATCTTCCTTTACATAATAGAAAATATACGAGAAGAGCTTACCCTACTACTTGGAGAAGATTCGAGCATTTCGTAATAGGAAAATCACCTCTCAAGTGGAAATACAAGCTCCAACAGAACCCAAATATCAGCCTCAAGATGCAGAAGGAAGATTCATTAAAATATGGAGATGAAAATACATTAGGAAAATAATAATGGCCGTGGATAAAAGGCCAAGAAACACATTCAAAATGGAGACATTGAGAATATTTCTACATATTTTGGCAAAAAGAGATACTCACAATGTAGATTCTCTATTGGGAAGGCTTCAAAACTCCATGAAAGGGCTTGAGCTTGAAACCCTAATGGCAACTGTGTGCAAAGCTAAAAAACTTGAAACATCAAAGTGCAAAATGATGCGAGAAATGAGGAGTTCGAATGGTTTTGTGTTTAGGGTTTTCCCCATTTACACTAGTTCGGCCTTAGGAATTTTTTCCACATTAATTTCAAAATTAAAATTCCTTCACTAATACCTTTGTGGTATTATTTTTTACATATGTTTACAAGCTTAGGTCTTGTATGCATTAGGATTTTATGTAATTTTTGAGAAAGTTGTATAGCTTGTGTCTTAGTTTTTTTTATGATTTTTATAGAAAATCAAAATGCCTAAGTAGGGAGATATTGTATTCTTGGAAAAACTCAAATCAAATCATATATTTTTCCTTGTATTTTTGAAAAATCAGATCAAAACTCAAGTTTGAGCCTTTCTTTTTTGTAAGTTGAAACTGCAAGATATTGTAAAATATAATTAAGGAAATATTCTATAAATTGCCTTAGTAATTGTTATTTTAAATGTAGTAAAATCAGGGCGAGTGCATGGAGTTCTCATAAAAGGATTTCTTTTTTTAGTTTGTCTTTTTGAGCAAAGTAGAAAAAAAAGGAAAAATGAGGTTTCCACTTCTGATTTTTAGTCACAACTGAATTGTTTTGAGTCCTTTCTGGGTCAACCCTCTTGAGAGGGAATCTTTCCATCTTTTTCATTCAGTTTGGAGACAGTTGGGGCCCTATTTTGGAGGTTTTTTCCCTTGCTTGAAAATCACACTGGATTTTCTATTTTTAGGTGCAGTTCACTCAGATTTTCCCTCTCACTCTTGGAGACAATTTTGAGGCATATATTGGAGAAAAACTTAGTTTTTGTGAGTTCAGATTTGCTTCTTACTCTCTTGATCATTTGTAGAGAGTTTTGTAAGCTTTTATTTTTACTCATACTGTGATATTCTCATACTCCTTTTAGAGCAATAAAAATAGCAAAGCATTCCTATCTCATGGTTTTGTCTCATTTTTGCATTCAATGGTTTGATGTTAAAAATGTGATTAAACTTTTGAATCCTTTTGCATGTCCCATTATTGCAAGTGTGTGTACATAATTCTCATTGTGATATAGGTTGCATGTTGTGTTTAGTTTCAAACCTTCATGCAAATTACTGATGTGTTGCATTGTTTCATCTTAGATTGTGAGAGTTATTGTTTTGAGAACTGATTGTGAGTGGAGTTAGTGAATAAATTTTAAGTTCTGGTGCATCACCCCTTATATGTTAGGATTTTCATTTCAGTTTATCCTTCTACCCCTTGTCTCATAAAAGTCTCTAGTTTAGGTGATCTTCCAAGGGAACCGACCCTCTCTCGAGATTCATTCTCTTTATAAGTTACCCAAATCTTAAGAACATTTCCATGTTTCAACACACATAGTTAAGTCAAATATTAGCTAGGGTGCAATCCTGATTGACAACAATAACTTTTTCTTAGACTCTACCCAAGAAGATGCACTTGACTTAGACAATATTTAATGCTAGTCCCCAATAGAGTTGTCAATCTGTTACTTGTCTAGACTTTGATGGATAATTCAGAATTCATAATTAGTCTAACAATTCTTGGGTTCTAATGTAGCCAAAGATTCTTGAAATTCCAATCATCCCTAGTAGAGTTACCATCTATTGGTTTTATTTTTAAATCCTAGCTGATTCCTAAAACTATCTAAAAATTTTCTAATTCTTATGCCCAAAGGTTTCAAGAGGTTGGCCAATTAATAAGAGATTGATTCTTTAATTTTCTCCTCTCCACTTCAAGTTATGCAATACCTAGGAGGGTGATCCTTACAATATCAAGATAGTTTTAACTTAATTCATACCAAGATATTGTCTAAACAAAAATGATCTCATGAAATGTGCCAAGAATTACAAATATAACAAACTTAACTAGCTAGATTATTGGATACTATTGCTTCATTGGCTCTGAGAACATGAATAAAATTTAAGGAATAAATTAAAAATTTAATGGAGATTGATTTGAAATATGATGACCATGGATATGTAATTAATATTCATAATTAGAATAGTGCCTTAACCTAGGTTACAAAGTAAAAAAGAAATGCAATTAACTTTTGGACAACTTAAATAAATTTGTGAAAGCTCATATATCATTGCCCTACAGTGATATTCTTCACTAGTTACAACCAATTCTACTAAGAAATTCTTGAATATGTTAGAACTCTCAATATTCTAGATACAATAATTTAATCTATTAATTGAATAGAAGTTATATGAGAAACATTCATTTGCAATAAAAGCAATGATGAACTTAAATAATCCTTGATCCAATTTTATTCATATGAGTAACAACATTGTTTGCATTATATCCACTCCATATACCCTCTAGAAAACACAAAATACATGACAACCTATGACCAAAACTATTATCAACTACTTCTAAGAATTTTTCCCTTTTCTATGCCTATGCCTTATTTTTTATTTCTTTTATTTTATTCAACTCCTTCCTTAAATTATTCAAATCCACATTTAAGGCTTCCTTTTCTTGGTCATCTTTATTAACTACCCCTGACTAAGGTGGTGGTATCAATCTAGCTTAAACATTCAATTCTTCTTACAACTTTAAATTTTGAGCATTACCCTTATTCAGGTTTGCCTCTAGTTTCCTCACTATTACTTCTGTGAACATGGTCATATTCACAATCAATGTTTTTGCTTGTAGAGAACTTGTCTCACCCAATCTTTTGAAAATTAAATTTCCTATTAATTCACTTATATCATCAATAACATTGGGTCTATTGGTTTCAAGAAAAAATGAAAAAATGGCTAAGGTCTCATGTCTAGGGTTAAATCTTGAGCTAAAATAAAGTGCATTTTCTTGCTCCATAGATGTCAAAATTGGGTCACTACCCTCTTTCCTTCTAATTGTATCAAATAAAATAGAAGAAATAGTAGACACCCACCACTTTTGACAAACTCCCTACCTCTTTGAGGTGTCATTGCATCCATTTTTGCATCTACCTTGGTCTAAAATTCTGCAATAATTTCTTTCTTTTTTCTTTTGTGAGATTTTGTCCTTGCATCTTTTGCTGCAACTCTTCTCGTTTATTTTTAAGGATGGAATCCTTAAACTACTTAGTGGTGATAAATTTATAATCCTGCATAAATTTAGAGTAGGCTAATGCTCTCACATCATCAATTGCTTGATCTCCAATTTCAAAATTTTCAACATCCTTTCATTGGATGGTCTTTTAATCACAACTCTGGTAGGGGGATGCATCACTTAAGACAAATTAAGGTCATATGGAAATTCATCAAGACCTATGGGGTAATCCACCAAATATTTTGTGATGGGAGCCATCTGTTGTATAGGTGTATTACTCTCAAGAATTGGTTTCTCAATTATTTGAGATGAGGAGGGCATGGGTTCATCTCTTTAAGGACCTTAAGAGGCATATTTTCCAATAAATTGGTTGTATTATCAAGAATTTTCATAAACCTATGAATTGGGTCTTGGATTTCTGTATATGCACCCTTATAAGAAGGATCTACCCTTTCCTCATTTCTTTGCACCGTGTTTAGTCCTCTAGATTAAATGGGAAAAATTCAGGGACAAGTATCCTCTAATTTTGGCAATGAAATCTCTAGATAAACATGCCCCAAATATAGGCATAATATCAACTATGACCACCTCTTGGGTGACTGTAATGCTAGGGAAAGAATATATAGTCAGAGGGAGGCTTTTGATTAGGCCTACGACTTGTAATTTCTTTCTGTCCAACTGCATGATTCCCCTATCAAGGGACTCATACTCTAATTTCAAGGAATTAACTACTAACTTGGGCATGATGGTGGTGCTAGCTCCAAAGTTAATCATGGAATTATGCAACATCTTATCTCCTACGATGAGGGTTAAGAAGAAATGGGTGGGTTTCGTCTTGCTTACCTCTTCTCTGACTAGCTTTTCCTTTGTGTTTACAAATTTTTTTGCTCCCAAGCTCGAGACTCCTAAATTGGATTCTTTCCTTTATCTTGAATACATTCCATAGATGGATCCAATTGTGGAGTCATCCTATCCTTTCTCAAGGCCTCCTACAACAATGATTTTTGATCGGGAATAGCCAAAATGTCCCATAAGGACACATTGATGGGAGCATTTTTTAGTTGTTTGACCACATTGAGTGATCCAAGTAGGGGTACCTTTGGCTTGAAATGGATCATTTCCTTCGGGTTGAACAATTGTAGGAAAACCAATAATCTTCTCTAAGGTTTCTTTAGGCTACTATTCTTGAGGCACAGGCTCGCTAGTGAATACTTAGAGTGGGTGTTGTAGTCTGAATGGACTTATGGAACTCCTATCATCATTTACAAACACCATGTCCTCTCCTTCCATCCAAGAAAAGAGTGTGTGATCCTAAACAATCTTTGTTTCTTTTTCCATTTACATTCCTTACATTTGAGCATTGAGCATAGTGCTCTTACTCTAGGAGAATGGTAAGTATATGTTGACATGTCTAGTGCAATGCATTGACTTCTTTGCTCCATGACCTTCTACTGAAGGTTGTCTCTTGGAAAATTTTGAGGCATGTGCACATCATTGAAAAGGAAACACCAAGTATTTGTATCATCTACTAGATTGTTCTAGCCTGTGACTAGGTTTCTGTTGGGATTAGATGTTGATGTTTGCAGTGGAGTGGGAACCAAAATGATATGGACCAAGGTTTGCAATTGGTTGTTCCCTCTTTTACCTCCTTGATATTTATTGTGCTAGAAAGGTGGCATATTTCCTTGATAGCTCTAAGAAGGAGACTTCAAGGGAATTTCTTGTTACCATTTTCTACTGATAATTTTATTTGAGAAGTTTCACAACAAGCTCTTTATGTCATTCACTTCTATGACTAATGAAGAGGAGCCAAAGGTGCTTACTTGTGTGTTAGGGTATACGTACATTGAAGGTGGAGGTGGAGAAGATGTGTTAGGAGCGACTAATTTTGCAGGTTGTGTTGATATCTATAGGAACATCGACATAAGTGATCTTGGTGGGAGCTTCCTAGCATCAATTAAATTGTTTTCAGCTCTTGTCACCAAATCATGTGTTTGATAGAGTGTTTCCCCTAAGGGATTGTATCATGAAAACTACGTCAAAGTTAAAATATTTCAAATAGAAAACAAATTCCATGCCCATGGATGGTTGAGAAGTTACGAGGATCCTTTTCCATGTATTGTGGAATCTTAAGTTGAAGTATATAATGGCCTCTTGCAGAGCCCTTTTGATAGTCATTAGTTTTTGTAATAAGGACAAATGATCTCCTTTCTTTGAGAAGTTCTTAAATAATTTGTCTCTAAGCTGATCCCAAGTGGTGATAGAATTAGGAGCTAGAGATCTATACCATTCCTATGCCTTGGTTTGAAAGGTTGCAAGCAGTCTTAGAGCCACGCTTTGCTTGGTCACATAATGAATAGTGCATACATCTACTACATCTTGAAGATTCTCTTTTGGAATCTTAGAATCTTTGCTAGTAAATTTCAAGAGGGCTTTAAGGGTGTTGGTGGGGATAGGATTCCATACATTAGGAGGAGTAGGAGGAATGAGCAGGCTACTACTATTCCATGCTACATAGTTTCTAGGTATTTGAGCGGCCATAGGAAATAAATTCCTTTGCACCTAAAAAAGAATGTATTCTAGTTTGGAATAATCTACCCAATAGTGGCATAGATTGGGCCCTTGGGGAAGGACTTGTGCTTCTATTTATGTTTCTCCTAACGAGTGATAAAAAATGTGCAATATTTCTTCTCCTAGGAGAAAAATATGGTAGTTTAGTGTATTAAAAATTACCTCTAGAGGATGCCTTGGTTTGGATTATGGGCATGAATGCACATATTTGTTTTATAACCAAGATCTCTAGACAATAGTTGAGTCACCATATTTGATGTAGATCCCTCCAGTGAACACAAGGTCTCCAATAATTTGATTGAGCACCTCTTCAAGGTTGAACTATTGAGAGAAACACCACTCTCATGTTATGAGCAATTGAAACTTCAATTCCACTGGACATGCAAAAAATAACTATTGATCCTAAAATCTAATGCCTCTTGGAAACAACCTTATGGGAAGTTGAATATATGGGGGACTAATTGTTCTTTGTGAACAACCTCTGAGATTTTAGAAGTTGTCTCTTTGTTCTTGTTTGGGGAGAAAAGGGGAAGAAGGAAAACAAAAAAAAACTAAACTAGGTGATATACAAAAGGTTTTACAACATTTTAAATCTCTCTCTTGGATAACCAAAGTACCAACTCCATTGCAATAAATATAGAGTTCCATAGACCCTCCATTGTTGTGGTATGATAGTTAAATCATATGTGTCCAATAGAGTATTTCCCCCAAGGGATTGGATCATGACAGCTATGTCAGAGTTGAAAGCTTTCAAATAGTAGACAAATTCCATACCCATGGGTGGCCGAGTAGTTATGGGGATCCTTTTGTTGGAGTATGGACAAACACTGAGAGGGGGGGTGAATCAGTGTCTGAAGGATAGACCTAAAAATTAAACCTTTTAATTTTGGAAAAGACTTTTTGGTTCAAATATCCTTTCTATTGACAACAAAGTAGAGTAATCACTTTGAGAGCATATATGAAAAGAGGTAAGAAAAGATATGAAAAAATTAACTCAGTTCATTTAGACAACTTGTATGAGATATCTTGTATTTACAAAAGATGTGACTGACATTTTTTAACAACCAGAGCATGATGACAAAACAAGTGTAGCTCATAAAACTATGTACATGAAGACCAACATCTTTGAATCACTTTAAGACCACCAAATTTCAATGCAGCTTTATGTGACACTACAACAACTGTGCAACTAAATGACATATGATAAGCATTGAAACAACAAAGAGCTTTATTACATTATGACAGATTGAAACATAACAATCTTGAACTATGAATCAATGAATGACATGTAATGTGATAGACTAAATGCTTTTTATCACAACATGCAAAACATGTCTGGTTAAATAAAAAATTTAAACCAATTTGAAATATATGACTATGAAAGCACTTGTAACAACAGATTACTACAAAAATAACTAGTAACAAACATTAATGTATCTGATAACTTATGAAAGTCAAATAGACATGAAAAATAATCACACAAAGACTCATCACATAACACATTATATATCCTGAGTGGAAAACCCTCTTGGGGAATAAAAACCACTCAAAAAAATTCTCTTTATTCACTTAGAGAATCAACTCTACAAAGTTTAGGAGCACCAACTCCACACAAATCAGAAGCACCAACTTCCAAAGTTATAAGAGCACCAACTCCTCTACTTTTTAGGAGCACCAACTCCTCCACATTTGAGGAGCACCAACTCCTTCACATTTTAGGAGCACCAACTCCATAAAATACAATGCATAATCAATTATAGTGTACTATTAAAGCCCTAGAAGTGAAAATGCAGTCCTAGAATCTCAATAGTAGACCATGATGATTTTCAATGAGCACATTGAAGAATGTTATATGAAAATGACAACATCTTCTCTTATACAATAATCTGAGAATCAAAAATATTTTCAAAGCAATACAATGTCTTATATCTGTCAAGATTAATCCTAAAGTCTCATATCATTTTTCTTTTTCTTTTCTTGCAGTACGAAACAAGAAATTCCAAAAACCCATCTTATAAAGATGCAAGATATCCTCTGTATACAGTTTATGTAACTATCAAAGAACCTCGAGTTAGGGTTTCAATGGAAAACCCTAGATAATCCTTCTTAAACAAACCCTTCAACATTTCAGTTATCAAAGTTAACAAACTATTTTAGTTATAGCTCGAGCCTTAAAAAACATTAATTGCCTTTCCTCATTTGCTTCAAGAAAAAATTTTCAACAAAAATAATACCTATTTTCAATGAAAAACCAACCTGAAAGTCAAGTCTCAAAACCTGATAACCATCCAGTTGAGTGAGGATAGCTTCTACTATTGTTGCCTTGTCTTTTCCTTCACAAATACAACTTTATCCAGTTCGAAACCTTTCACAAACTCACCAAGCTCAAACAGTGAGCTTATTTTACTATCTACAACACTCGACTAAGAATATTTTACCATAAATCTACTTTTAAAAAATACCCATGGCGGCAGCTAGGGTTCCAAAATTTTGCACATTGAAATATGAAAATGACTTTGCCCTAGTTTTTCCTTTCCTTCAATTCTTTCAAAGACTTTATCAAAAGTAATAATGCTTTGAAGTCTGATTTCAAAGTCTTCTACCATGAATGCTGACATACATTATTAATTCACAAAGGATTTCGATGCCAAATCATAATCAATCATACACTGTTGATGCCAAATCAATAAGCATATGTCACAATAGTCAAAATCAAACAAAGTCATAATCCCTTGTACTTGTAAACTTTATTTCCAAAACAAGAATGTTTATGATGTTGATATCACATGACCACAATGTGACTTTATCCATGTTACATATACAATGAAAATTATCAAATAAGAATTCAAAAAAAACAAGCTGCATGAAGTCATGTGACTTTATATGCTTTATGACACCATGAATCAAGTATTAGCTCACTTATGTATCAAATATGTCTTGAAGACCCCCTTAACAAATAATCAATGAAGAGAGTATATACAAGTGGCTTAAACTTGTAATCTACATTCCTATGCAAACTTCTTGTAAACTTGTATGTTTTGTGCAAACATAAGATGTGCCACTCATATATCATTTGATCTATTAGCCCAAGTGAAAAAATGCACAAATGTATACCTCAAAAATGTATCTGTTTAATCATCAACAACCATATACCTGTGACACCAAAATACCAATCACCTTGAAGAATCAAACTACAAATCATCCTATCAAATACTATCAACATCATCATATACAAATCCAAAATCCTATAATGGTATATCATAACACCAACCAATGCAACTGCATATCAAATATCAACCAATGTGAATAAACCAATATCAACAAACCACTTTTGACATCAAGGAAAAACCAAAAACAACTAAGAGCGAACACCTTTGCCATGTCTTGTGGAATCTTGAGTTGAAGTCTATAACGGCCTCTTTTAGAGCTCTTTTGATAGTCATTAGTTGTTGTAGTAAGGACGAACGATCTCCTTTTTTTGAGAAGTGCTCAAAGAACCGGTCTTTGAGCTAATCCCAAGTGGCGATAGAGTTAGGAGCTAGAGATGTGTACCAGTCCTATGCCTTTCCTTTGAAAGAGGCTATGAGCAATCTTAGAGCCACACTCTACTCAGTCACATAATGAACAATGCATACATATGCTACTTCTTGAAGATGTTCTTTCAGAGTCTTAGAATCTTCACTAGTAAATTTTGAGAGGGCTTTAAGGGCGTTGGTGGGGATAAGATTCCATACATCAAGAGGAGTTAGAGGAATAAGTGGGCTACCACTATTCCAAGCTACATGGTTTCAAGGTATTTGAGTGGCCATAGGGAATAAAGTCTTTTGCACCTAAAAAGAATGTATTCTAGTTTGAATTAATCTACCCAATGATGGCGTAGACTGGGCCCTTGGCGAAGGACTTGTGCTTCTATTTCAATTTCTCCTAACGAGTGATAAAGAATGTGTAGTATTTCTTCTCCTAGGAGAAAACAATGGTAGTTCGGTGTACTAAAAATTACCTCTATAGGATGCCCTAATTTGGATTCTGGGAATGAATGCACAAATTTGATTTATAATTGGGAGCTTTGGACAATAGTTGAGTCACCAAATTTGATGTAGAGCCCTCCAGTGAATGAAATATCTTCAATAATCTAATTGAGTGCCTCTTCAAGGGTGAACTATTGAGAGAAACACCACTCTCCTGCTTTGAGCAATTGAAACTTCGATCCCACTGGACGTGCCAAAAAAGAACTATTGATCCTAAAAGCTAACACCTCTCAAAAAAAACCTTATGGGAAGTTCAGTAGATGTGATGTCCCCTTTTTGATAGCCACCTTGAGGATCGTTTAGCCTTTATTTATTCTAGAAGGCTAAATAGGAGAAATAAGGGAGTGATTATTAAATTAATTATTTATAAAGTTATTTCAATAAATTAAACTCATAAGATAACTTTATATTTAATTAATTTAATAAAGTGACTTAAAATAAAATAATAAATCATAAAGTCACTTAAGGGAATAAAATAATAATATTTCTAGAAGCTTCTTGGAAGGCATTGAGAAATATTTATAAGGAGTTGTTGGCCTAGCATTTGAGCATGCTTTTGTCTTGGATTTTATTTCTCATACCAGTTTGGTAGAAGCTTGAATGCTTTGCTTGTCTGAGGGTTTGAAGACTCTAGAATACTAGGTTCAGTTGTGAAAGATTAACCCTAGCTAGAGATTGTGGAGGAATCCATCTAGGGTTTCGATAGGTTATTCATTGAAAAGATTAATCAATTGCAATAGCTGATGTATTATTGTAATTTTGAACATGGCTTACTATTTATGCACTAGCTGATGTATTATTGCATATTGTTGAGGATTTAGCAACAATTGGTTTATTTTTGCATTTAATTGGGAAATTCATTTAATTGCATCAGCTGAAGTATTGTTGCAATTATTACTTCATTTGAGGAAGGAGTTTATTTTTTGCAAGGTCAATTATTCCAAATTTAATGGTCAAGGACCAAATTTGGAGAAGCACAGGATAATCAATTTTTCTTGAGGTTCATTTTTATTGTCTTGCACATTTAGTAAAATTCAATTTCATTTTGGAGGAATTCAGTTGCACATTAGAGAGTCATATTCAAAAATTGACATATTGATTTCATTTGAAGAAATCGTGATTCTTCCAAAGAATTTAGGTGCAACATTTGATGATTGGAAGCATTTGATTCTCATAAGGAATTCAATTTTTGAAGTTAGATAATGACAAGTCAATGAGGAAAAGTGAAACGTAGTTGGCAGATACAAAAGAAAAAGACAAATTCTATACTCTTGAAGTTGACATGAAAGATTGGTGAGTTGGATGACAACTTCAAAAGAAGGAGAAAGACGAATGAAAAGCTAAGGTGATTCAAATATTATCGAATCTCTTAATATTGATTATTATTTGAAAATCATGGTTAAAGAAAAAATTGCTTTCCTTGGTCATTTTCAGGTGGATGGGACAAGAGGAATAAGACAAGAGTGTAATCACCAGGATGAAACAAAGGAATGGGTGTCAAAGAAGTAAATAATTGCATAAATTATATTTAGACTATATGATTGGAAATTGAAGATTGGGAGCTGCTTAGTATTCTTCAGGTGCTCAATAAAATGTGGAATCATCAGCAACACTTTACATTTGGTCAAGCTAGATTTTGAAATTGGGAGTTTTGTTTATTTCAACCTTGGCTGAAAGAGGTCACACTTCATCAAATACTTGGGTGCAACTTGTTAGCAACTAGGGAGTTTGAAATTGTGAAGGAATTTGATCAGCTGGAGGTGACAACTTATGGCTGGACAAAGACCCAAAAAAAAAAGTTTGTGCTGAAATTTTTGATTTGAAGATCAATAACTATCATTGCTCTACCTAGTTGTCATTACTAAGTTATGTTTCAGTTAAAAACATTGCATTGAAATTGCATTTCTACTTCATTAGGTTGATGGACTGTGAATAGAGAAATCGATGTCATAACAACAATTGATATATTGTAACTTTGGTAGTGAAATCTGCATTCAATAATTTGCTGTCATAATTGTGTTGAAATCTATCTCTTGAAAAAGACTAGTTGTAGTGAGTATTTAGAAAATTGTAACTAGTATCTAAGTTGCAATAGAAGGAGTTTTGAAGTTATTATGCCAAATGTTTTTCAAAATGACTATTGGTTGTAGATGATCATTTGTCTACTTACATTCAATTTTCAGTCATCTTATTATCTTCAAAAATCATAAATTACTTCCGTTGCACATACATATTGCTTTCATTCATTAGCTAGAGTCTTTTATGCATTTTAAATCATTATATACACTCAAAACACAAAAGGAGAACTTATTATCAGATAGAAGAGATTACAAGACAAGTGTTTGATGAAATTACGGAGCTTCAAAAGAAGAAAAATAAGACCAAAATTTTCAAGGGTCTTTACAATGTATCAGAGCTAAGAATCCTACCAACCTATTGGGTTGTTGATCTTTGTTTCAACTATTCTTTTGTAGATCATAAAATTCAACTAGGTTACTTGGCTACATCTAGCAATTCAATGGAAGTTGTGTTGGAATCATTGAATCAATATCAGATCTTTGTTGAAAATAAAATGAAATGTTGGAATAAAGAACTAAAGGAAGGATTGGAAAAATGGAACAAAGAAAAAGAGGCCATCAGGACTTTTCAAGAAAGATTAAAGTTTGTGTGAAAATCTGAAATTCTTACCACGGATTAAAGCATCTCTTCTTAACATTTTGGAGGAGGCTGAAAGTTTTTTGCTTAATTTTGGATAGTCATCTTTTCAAGCATTGTTTAAAGCTATGAGACCTTTGGTGAGTTCTTTGGTTAATCCAAAACTTTTGCAACATCAAGATGAAGAAGTTAGACTTGCAATTGTCACCTGTATGATTGAAGTTATAAGGATTACAACTCCTAGAACACCATATGGTACTGATACTATGAATGTAATACTTCAGGTGATGGTGGATATCTTTTAGGGATTACATGATGTTAAAATTCCTACCTTTTTCCAAAGAGTAAAAATCTTGGAGATTATGGCCAAGTTTAGGGTATGTTATCTCTTGCTCGATTTCAAGTGCAATGATTTGATCCTCCAGATGTTTGACTACTTCATTTTCAGAATTAGAAAATGACATTCAAACAATGGGAAGACAAGTATGTTCAATATCTTGTCCCTAATCCTTGATGAACATGAAGATGTTTGCAAACAGTTACAATCAAATTTATCAGTCATTTGGAGAAGAGAGCAACATGTCTCAACCGTAGCATATGATCTCACAAAAAGATTGGTTGAGAAGAAGATTGAGAAGTTCAAGGAGTAGTTGAATGCAAAAGAGTTAATCTCATTTGGCCTACCGGTTCCATCTTCTCTACTTGAGGAAAACATTCCATCATCTAGTGGAGCAGCTGAGTTGGATGATGAGTTCATAGAACAACCTGAGCCCTCTTGTGTTGAGACACTTAATAAGGGAATTGATGATGTTTCTATAGGTGGAATTAGTGCTGACCTAATTCCAAATTAGGATATGTACATAGCTGACATCATCGAAGAAAATAGTTGTGTAACTCAAGAACTTCCAGAACAATTTGATGCTTCCACTAATAAAGCAAAGGATGTTTGTAAACCTAAAGGTTTGCACAACTTGGAGAGCTGGTTGAAGGTGAGTGAGGATGAGATTGTGGTAGCCTTATCTCATCATGATAAAATTCACAAGATGATTGAGAATCATCTTTGGATGGTTCAATTGGAGGGAAGACAAAAGGGGGTCAATGCAAAGTCTTCTCATGATAATCTACGTGCAATCAAAGAAGGCATGGGAACAATGAAAACAAATTATTTGCACCTTCTTTAAGATCGTGATCACCTTCTCAACCTCATTGAGGCCTATTCAAATGATTTGAGAAGGAAAGAAGATGAAGTAGATAAGCTTTCTCAAGAGCTTATGGTTTCTAGTGATTCCTTGAGGAGTACTCAGTTAGCCCTTCAGAATCTGAGATTCATGTTGATGAGCTCTACTTAGAGTTGGGGTTGGCTAGATGCTCATCGTGTTCAATAAATACTCAGTCATCTATAGCAGCTAGGGCATAGGACAAGGAAAGCAACATGAGATCTCATAGCATTCACACTCAGGATACAGGTGCAATGTATTTTGTGTTGGATAGGTAGGTTGGTGAAGGATGCATCGTGCTTGATCTTGAGAGGTATATGATCGAGTTGTCAATTGATTTCAGTCTATGGGTTTGAGATAGGCATGTTGGAAGCAATATCCCAACACCATCTTCATGGGTTTTACCTCCTATTTCATTGATTGATGGTTGTCCTACTTTGCTGGTCAAAGTTCTGTCAGGTTACACTTTGAGGGCAGCAATTTTTGGTATGAATAGGAGAGATTGGGATTGTCACTTTGGATTTAGAGGATGAAGTGATGATGAGTTCTTACCATCCTTGGGTAGTAGAGGTACCTTGTGCTCCATCATGGACTTGATTCACAAGCTACATGGTGTTTTTTTGGTTTATGCTAGCACCTTGAAAGATGTTGGTATATGTTTTTATGCACCTAGGCTAAGAATTTTTCACATATGTAGGAGACCACTCAGTGTGGAATGAATTGCTGATGATATAGACACATTAGTCTTGGTTGCAAGTTCAAGAGTCATTGAAGATTTGAGCACAAGGCTCTACATTGACAGTTTTTAGATTGATATTAGTTAGTATTTTTAGAAGAAGATGGTTTCTTCTAAGTCTTGTATGTTGGACTTTTATGTCATTCTAGCCTCCTTTGAGGAGATTGATGGTATTCTTCTCACTCTTGAAAGTAAGTTAGGACACTTGCAGTTTCTTTCTAATAGAAGTCTTGTTGACAAGGCTGCAAGGGGTAATGATGATGTTGCTATAGGACCAAATTGTCATGTTGTGAGTTGTGAGTCTTCTTATGATGATGGCAGT
Source organism: Sequoia sempervirens (assembly GCA_007258455.2). Classification (NCBI taxonomy): domain Eukaryota; kingdom Viridiplantae; phylum Streptophyta; class Pinopsida; order Cupressales; family Cupressaceae; genus Sequoia; species Sequoia sempervirens. The sequence goes on from VDFB02262851.1 coordinate 26,853, forward strand.
ATAGGATGGAGTACACAAGACTACTCTAGTTTTCCATTGGCACAAGCAGGACAATTTCACCTCAATTGCATTATGAGGTGTGCTCATTAGTTTTTTTTCAGCCCACACACATAGGAGTTGATTATGTCCTAGAGGACATAGAGAGATGGGTTGAATAAGAGGTGTTCAGGTTCACTCTGGTATGATACGTTCCTGATTTCAGGTGATGAGTCCAAGTGTGGAAATTCTCTCACTTTGTTCTCTCCAATCGGTTGCTTATAGATGTAGGAGTTTGAGACTTTGCTTGATTGGATTCTAGGGGATATTAGAGTGGCACAACAAAAGTCAATTGGTGTTGAGAGTTTTCTCATGGTATCTAGGTGGAGTTGGCTTAAGGATAGTGTGGATGCCTAAGGTTCATCACTGCAGTTCTTGGGTGGTGGAGTTATTTTTTAAAGAGATCATTAGTATGCATGGGGTGCCAAGGTTCTTAGTTGGTGACAGTGATAGTAGGTTCTTGAGTTCCTTTGGGAAAGAGCTTGTTAGATGGGCAAGTGTTGAGTTGACCTCATCTAGGGAATATCAAGCTCCTAAGGCTAAGTATTGGATTCAGGTAAACCAATACATCTTGCAGGCACTCCAAGATAGTTGGTAGGTGGCACAAAATCAGCTTAGGGCATACACTAATAAGCATGGGGTTGAGCACATATTTGAGATTGGAGACTTGGTCTACCTTTGGTTGTAGCTTTATAGGTAGTCATCTTTGAAGAAGAGTAGTACAGGGAAACTCAAGTCTCAAGATTATGAACCCTACAGGATCATCAGGTGTGTTGGGGAGGTAACCTATGAGTGGGAGCTGCCAGAGAGCAGTAAGACACATAGTGTATTTCATGTTTCATGCCTTGAAAAGGAACTTGGATAATAGGTTACTTCTTCATCGAAGCTGGCACCATTGGATGAGGAGGGAAAATTAGTCCTAATTCTTGAGAAGATAATTGATACCTAGGAGAAGAGATTGAGGAATAGGGTGGTTAGGAGATATTTGGTGAGATGGAGAGGTCTGCCAGTGGAGGATGCCATGTGGGAAGGAGAACATACTCTACAACATCTGATTTCATAATTGCTTGGGGACAAGGAATTTCGGGAAGGGAGTACTGTGATGTCCCCTTTTTGATTTCCACCTCGAGGATCATTTAGCATTTATTTATTCCCAAAGGATAAACATGAGAAATAAGGGAGTAATTATTAAATTAATTATTTATAAAGTTTTTTCAATAAATTAAAATCATAAGATAAATTTATATTTAATTAATTTAATAAAGTGACTTAAAATAAATAATAAATCATAAAGTCACTTAAGGGAATAAAATAATAATATTTCTAGAAGCTTCTTGGAAGGAATTGAGAAATCTTTATAAGGAGTTGTTGGCCTAGCATTTGAGCATGCTTTTGTCTTGTATTTTATTTCTCATACCAATTTGGTAGAAGCTTGAATGCTTTGCTTGTCTGAGGGTTTGAAGACTCTAGGATACTAGGTTTGGTTGTGAAAGATCAACCCTAGCTAGAGATTGTGGAGGAATCCATTAAGGGTTTCTATAGGCGCTTCATTGAAGAGATTAATCAATTGCAATAGCTGATGTATTATTGCAATTCTGAACAGGGCTTACTATTTATGCAATAACTGATGTATTACTGCATACTACTAAGGATTTAGCAACAACTAGTTTATTGTTGCATTTAATTGGGAAATTTGTTTAATTGCAGTAGTTGAAGCATTGTTGCAATTATTACTTCATTTGAGGAAGGAGTTTATTTTTTGCAAGATCAATTATTCTAAATTTAATGGTCAATGACCAAATTTGGAGAAGCATAGGATAATCAATTTTTCTTGAGGTTCATTTTTATTGGCTTGCACATTCAGTCAAATTCAATTTCATTTTGGAGGAATTCGGTTGCACATTAGAGAGTCATATTCAGACATTGATATATTGATTTCATTTGAAGAAATCATGATTCTTCCAAAGAATTCAGGTGCAACACTTGATGATTGGAAGCATTCGATTCTCATAAGGAATTCAATTTTTGAAGTCAAATAATGACAAATCAATGAGGAAAAGTGAAACACAGTTGGTAGATACAGAAGAAAAAGAAAAATTCTATCCTCCTGAAGTTGACACAGAAGATTGGTGAGTTGGATGACAACTTCAAAAGAAGGAGAAAGACAAATGAAAAGCTAAGGTGATTCAAATATTATCGAATCTTTTAATATTGATTATTATTTGAAACATAGTTAAAGAAAAAATTGCTTTCCTCAGTCATTTTAGGGTGGATGAGACAAGAGGAATAAGACAAGAGTGTAATCACCAGGATGAAACAAAGGAACGTGTGTCAAAGAAGTAAAGAATCTCATAATTGAATTTAGATTATATAATTGGAAATTGAAGATCGAGAGTTGCTTAGTATTCTTCAGGAACTCAATAAAACATGTAATCATCAACGACAATTTACATCTGGTCAATATCAATTTTAAAATTGGGAGTTTTATTTATTGTTGAACTTGGCTAAAAGAGGTCACACTTCATCAAATACTTGGGTGTAGCTTGTAAGTAACTAGGGAATTCAAAATTGTGAAGGAATTTGATCAGTTGGAGGTGACAACTTATGGTTGGACAAAGACTTGGAAAAAAATGTTTGTGCTGAAAGTTGTGATTCCAAGATCGATATCTATCATTGCTCTACCCAGTCGTCACTACTAGGTTCTATTTCAATTAAAAACATTGCATTGAAATTGCATTTTTACTTCATTAGGTTGCTGGACTATGAATAGAGAAATCAATGTCATAACAACAATTGGTATATTGTAACTTTGGTAGTGAAATCTGCATTCAATAATTTGTTGTCATAATCATATTGAAATTTGTCTCTTGAAAAAGACCAATTGTAGTGAATATTTGGAAAATTGTAACCAGTCTCTAAGCTTCAATAGGATTTTTGAAGTTAACATGCCAAATGTCTGTCAAAATGACTATTGGCTATAAATGATCACTTGTCTACTTGCATTCAATTTTCAATCATCTTATTATCTTCAAAAATCAGAAATTATTTGTGTTGCACATACATATTCCTTTCAATCATTAGCTAGAGTCTTTTATGCATTTGAAATCATTATATAAACTCAAAACACACAAGGAGAACTTATTATCATCTAGAAGAGATCACAAGACAAGTGTTTGATGAAATTTTGGTGCTTCTAAAGTAGAAAAAGAAGACCAAATTTTGCAAGGGTCTTTACAGTAGATGGGGGATTAATTACGCTCTGTTGAACAACCTCCAATATTTTATAAGATGACTCGTTGTTCTTATTTGGGGAGAAAAGGGGAAGAAGGAAAATATAAACAAATCTAAACTAGGCGATGCACCAAAGCTTTTACAATATTTTAAATCTCTCTCTTGGATAACTAGAGTACCAACTCCTATGCAATAAATATAGAGTTCCATAGACCCTTAATTGTTAAAAAGAGAACAAAATGCTTAAGGCTTGAACAAGCACAAAGCATAAAATTTAGATCTTTTCATGGTAAGCACCCATTAAGGTTCAACAGAAGTGTGATACCCCTAAAATATTCTATTAATACCTTGAATTCTTACAAAGAACATTCACTCATAAGAATGGTATGATACTTAACATAATTTTTTGTAGTAATGAAAGAGCATATGAGCATGATTCAATTAACAATGAATTTATATCAAACACCATAAAATTTGATACTTAAATGATTAGTTGTTAATATCACATCCATACACAAATGACATAGAGCATGAAACCATTACTAATAGAAAGTAAAATATAACACAAAGGAAAGATGGCACAATTTGATGTGTTATGCTTCTATTACTTGATTCAAAATGACACAAAATGCTAAGGTCGGGTGCTAAAATGAACATTCACTTGAAAAATGATCTTCTATGTAATTCTTACAAAAAAAATGGTGAATAATCCTACAAAAAAGTGAATGGAATGGAGCTCTCCCTAGGAAAGGCTCGAAATTCTCTTTAATAGGACAATAGAAGCAACAAGAAAAAAGCCTTCTCCCACCACCTAGATCGTAAGAGATAAAAACTAAAAAATGGCATTTAAATGTTGCTAGAGAAAGCAAATGGATATTTACATAAATAAAAAAAAGATTAATCCTTCCTTTGATAGGCCCCTATTGCAATTAAGTTTCAATTGGTGATAACTGATTGAAACACAACTCAAAGTTCCTCAAGATATTCTTTTTAATTATCTCCCCTACACAAACCTATTGTGGTAGATCCTAGCCAATTCATGAATGAATTTCCTCTAACAAAACCCATAATTAATCAAGCACCATACATAATTAAGACCCATGACCACCCAAATCCGATCATGGATTAGAGAAATCATGGTGGTTGCTGTAAATACTCAGGCGGGAAAATCCATAGAATATTAATGGAGCCTACAGCCTTCGACTTTCAAAAATGGCACTCCTTGTCACACCTCTACCTTAGAGATAAGTAACACATTCTAACTTTTTCCTAGACACAAGAGATACCTAGGCCTTTGCCCAGCCAACAAGTGGCATTCTCTATTGCTTCTCTGACATTGTATGCTTCTCTTCGTAGCAAAAATTCCCGCTAGGGATATGTGGCATGTAGGAGGGAAATGTCGATCCTTTTCTTCAAACTACCTCTAAGAATCTGTACAAGTTTGACACGTGGCACCCTCCATTGCCGAAGACTTCAAAATAAAGGGCACTTGTATGGCCACCATGTGGCACCATTGTGCACCTTTGCATGAGGAGAAGTCCATGGTCTTGCTTGAATGTGAGCCATATTGACACATGGCATCCCCAACACCAATATGTAAAGGAATAGACTAGAGATTGAAGAAAAAGATGCGGGGCCCCAAAACTTAGAAACATAAGACAAAGAAACATGAAAAATAGAATTTGATTCAATCTATAGAGAAAAAGCTCTACAATACTTGCATTCAATTAATCTTTTTGTAGCTGAATTCAATTGAAAGATTCAAACACTAGTAAGGCTCAGGTTTGGATTCACACCTACTAATTGCATTTCCTTAAATTCTTTCAAAAATAAAATTTTATGTGATATGAGATTGCATGAGTTAACATTTCTTTAAGGGTTTCAGTCAAACAATTCACATATCTTTGTCGATGTTGCCACATCTTGTACATTCTTTGTGCAATACTTATACTTGACTATCACCCCCTTCAAATTACATTTGATAATCAATTACTTCCAAATCCATGGTGGTTACATAATATGTTTTGATCATGTGCATAATCTACAATCGTTGCATGTATGAGATCATTTTACTTAATTATGTTTAACTATATTGCCTCTGCGAATGGTGCAGTGCATTGTGTTTGGTCTGTTTTGATTTTGTAGTGAAACTTTAGCACCCATTTGTCTCAGTACATCATTTAAATTGAATGTTGTCTCATTTCAAAGTTTTGAGATGTTTATATAAAGGATCAACCAGTTGAAGGTGTATACTCTATTGTGCCTTTCCACTTTTTCTTGAGTGTCTTTGATACCTTGTGCCCTGATTTCTAATTTATCCAACTTATACATGTTCACACTTAGTTGGATCTCTTATAATTTTCACTTATGACTTTTCAAAGTGACTGTGTCCATTATACATAGCTTGAACATTTATATTTTCTTACCCAAATTGTGGGAAATGTTTGGTTATAGACTATAATGGGGGAAAACTACAAATACTTAGAAAAAAATATAGGGCTTTTCTTAATACCTAGAAGCTAGGGTTCTATCACTGCATGCCTAGAAAACACTAGGGCTCTAATAGACATGGATCTAATACCAAACTAAAATGGACAAAGATAAAAACACATAGAGCAAAGGAGACAACAAGGAGGCAAAATAAATTTTCTATTTCATTCAAATACACAAAAAAAATTACATTCAAAAAATGTTTACATACAAAAATCAGAGCTATGGCTCTGTATTTCCTTCATACAAAAAACTGTCCAGATTTTGATGGAACAAAGCTTTCTATTTGTTGAATTGTGTTGTTGCAAATATTTTGGAGCACTGGAGGTCTGCACTCTATGTAATATATTTTGCTATTGCAGATTCTTCTTCTTCCTCTATTATGTTCTCCTGAACATTCCCTCCTTGTTCTTCTACTCTAAAAAATATTTTATTCTTCCTTTTTTTCTTTCTTATCTTTTCCAAAAACTTTCGCTCAATTTCAAATTCAACGACCAAAATTAATTCACTACCAGAAACATTAACTGGGACAACATATCATGTCTAAAATGGAAAATGGAGGGAACGATCCAAAATGGATCTCTTTTGACGTTGCATTAAATACATTTGGTTGGCACTCAATATTATTAATTCCAACACTCCCCCTTAATCTTTAGCCTTTCTTTTTTTCATCACTATTCTAAATTTTCGGCGCTAAATTCCCAGAGCAATGCCTTTCTAGAGAAAAAATTTTGGAGCTATCCTATTTGCACCCATTCTATGTTCTAGAGTTGTCTTTCCTAGACCTATTTAGATTTTTAGCACTTTTTTTCATTTCCAAAATTGAAGTTCCAAAGAATTCTATCATCCCAAGCCTATCCCTTAGGTGTTCAAATCAATCTTTGCTCAATGGTTTGGTAAAAATGTTTGCAAGTTGCTACTCAGACCTACAAATTTTTATTTTAATTTCACCATTCTCAACTAATTCTCTTATGAAATGATACCTTATTTCAATGTGCTTGCTTCTTCCATGACAAACGAGATTCTTTGTTAAAGAAATTGATGAAACATTGTCACAAAATATAGTTGTTCCATCCTTTTGTTCTTCCTTCAAATTTTCTAAGGTCCTCTTTAGCCAAATAGCTTGGCATGTTGTTGCATTTTCTATTATATATTTAGCCTCAATTGTAGATAGAGAAACTATTGGTTGTTTCTTGGAAGCCCATGAAATTACTCCTGATCCCAAGTGAAACACATATTCAGACATGCTCTTTCTATCATCTACACTCCTTGCCCGATCACTATCTGTGTAACCAACTAGCCCAAAATTATTTGCTACACTATACAAAATGCCATATCCTTTGGTTCCATTCACATACCTCTGGATTCTTTTACTTTCTTGCCAATGTGACTCTTTTGGAGTCTCCATAAATCTATAAATTAGACTTACACTATGCATTATATTAGGCCTAGTTGTTGTTAAATAAAATAAACTTCCAACCAAACTATTATACATGGTCAAATTCACATTACTACTCCAATATTCCTTTCTCAACTTCAAACCTATGGTTGTTGGTGTAGGGGCAGGCTTTCTATCTTGCATCCTAAACCTCTTCAAAATCTCTACTGCATACTTTGCTTGAGATATAAATATACCATCATGAATTTGTTTTACTTCTATGCCTATAAAATACCTCAAGAGACCTAAGTCTATCATTTCAAATTCTCTTTTCATGGCCTCTTTAAAATCAGCAATGAGGAAATCATCATCCCCAGTGAAAACTAAATCATCAACATACAAGACAACAATTAAAATCTTACCATTAGCTGCCTTGATGTAAAGATTGGGCTCACTATCGATTTTTCTAAATCCATTGCTCAAAAAATATGAGTCAATTCTATTGTACCATACCCATGGTGCTTGCTTCAGCCCATAAAGAGATTTCTTCAACTTGTATACCTTGTTTCTTGACCCAGAACTTCATAACCAAGTGGTTGCTCCACATATACTTCCTCTTTCAATACTCCATTCAAGAAGGCAGACTTCACGTCGATTTGATACACCTTCCACTTGTGTTGGGATGAAATTTCTATGACTACCCACACGGTTTCCATCCTTACAACTAGACCATATGTCTCATCATAATCTCTCCCAAACTGCTATTTGTACCCCTTGAAAACTAATCTTTCCTTATGCCTCTCTATTCTTCTATCAACATTGCTCTTGGTCTTATAGACCCATTTTACTCCAATGACTAATTTCCCTTTGGGTAAATTAGTGAGCTCCCATGTCTTGTTTCTCTCTATTTCATCTATTTCCTCATCCATGGCTTCACACCATTTATTTCTTTTCATAGCATCCTCAAAATAAATCAGATCACTATGAGAAAATAATGCAAAAATCATACTTTCATCAAACTCTTCATCATACCTTGTGCTATCATAAATTTCCATCACGCTTCTTTTCTTTCATGGAATCAATGATGTAAGCCTAGGGTTAGAATTTTCAGACTTGCTTGACTACTTGACTGATGAAGAAGACCGAGTGCTAGAATTTTCACTTTGTTGTAAATTTTCGGAGCAACTACCTTGATGAAATTTTTTGGAGCTATTATTGTTTTCTGAACTATTACCTTGATGTAGATTTTTTATGCTCCTAACTTCTGGAGATTCTTCATCCTCAAAGGGTATTGTGACAGAAATACCCATGTTGCTATCCATTGGTCCATCCCATGACTCATTCTCTAAGAACTCTACATCTCTGCTGATAACTATTTTCTTGGTGACTAGGTTATACAACCTATAGGCCTTGGAATCTTCACTATAGCCCATAAAGATACACTTCTCACCTTTGTCATCCAAATTTTTCCTTTTCTGTTTTGGAACAAGTTCATATGCCACACACCCGAACACTCTTGAGTGCTCAACCATCCACTTGCATTTTGTCCATGCCTCTTGCGGAATCTTGTCACAAACTTCCTTTGTAGGAATTATATTTATCAAATATACTACTGTTGCTATAGCTTCACCCTAATATTTATTTGGAAGTCTCTTAGATTTAAGCATACTTCTTGCCATCTCCACAATGGTTCTATTTTTCCTCTTAGCAACCCCATTTTCTATGGAGTATAGGCTATTGTTAACTCCTTAATGCCTTGTTCCTTGCAAAAATTCACAAACTGATTGGAGGTATACTCTCCCCCTCTATCTAACCTTAAGACCTTGATGAAATGTCCACTTTCCTTTTCAACTTGGGCCTTAAACACTTTAAACTTGCCAAATGCTTTAGATTTATGTTGTAAGAAATAAACCCATGTCTTACAACTATAGTCATCTATGAAGTTCATAGAATATTGGCTCTTACAATAGAAATTGTTTGCATAGGGCCACACAAGTTAGTGTACACTAGCTCCAATGGCGCCCTTTCCCTTCTAGAATTTCCCAATTGAAAAGGCTGCTTATGTTGCTTTCCTAAAATACAAGCTTCACATCTACCACTAGACTCTACAATGGTTGGCAAACCTTTAACCATAACCTTCTTTGATAAAAGATTCAAACCAGCATAGCCTAAGTGTCCATACCTAAGATGCCAAAGCTTAGAAGGGTCTTGAATGATTGTCTTGAAGGTTGTTTTCTACTGTATTGTAGTACATTTTCCATACCTGAGGGTTGCAACTATAGACTGAGCTAAGAAAAATGTCTCTAACCTCAAAGGAAACATTATGTTCTTTGTCATTGGCATTGTTGTAATTATTTTCTTGCTTCCATCCTTTTCATAAATGATGCATTCACCCTTTTCCATCAACACTTTGTAGCCTTTTTGGATCAGCTATCCAATACTCATGAGATTATGCTTTATACCAGGGGAAAAATATACATTGTCAATCTCCTTCTCACCTTGCTTGGTTTGAAACATAATAGACCCCTTTCCCACAACTAGAACTATTTCATTGTTCCCCATTTTTATTTTAGACTTGACATTTTTATCAATGAAAGAAAATAAACTCTCATTACCACTCATGTGATTACTACATCCACTATCTAAAAACCATACCTCATCACTTCCTTGCTTAGAAATGTTGCACATGATGAAGGCCTTTGATTGATTACCCTCAACCACATTTTCATCAACCACATTTGCACTTGGACTAATCACGTTGCTTTTTCTAGCACTCACTCGCATAATGACCAAACTTATGGATATAATAGCATTCAACGTTGCTCTTTTCAAACCTCTAACTTGAATTTTTATTCTTCTTGGCTTGTTCAGAGCTAGACTGAGAACTTATTCCTTCCTCTTGGTTGTGTGATCTTCTTGAGCTATCTTCTACAGTACCTCCACGTCTAGATTTGCCTCTACCTCTACCTCTTGAGCTTCATCCGAAGTTTTTTCTACCTCTCCCCCTACCTCTTGCATTGGCTTGATCTTTGAAAGCTTGTTCATTGGAAGAATTTGCAGACCTATTTAGGTGCTACTCATGGGTTTACAGGGAACCCATTAGCTCATCGATAGTCAATGTTGAGAGGTCATTTGTCTCTTCAATAGAAATCACTACTCCATCAAACTTTGAGAGTGAAAATTTGAGGATTTTCCCCACAATCCTCTACTCTTCCATGGTTTCTTCATTCATCCTCAACTGATTTATCAAACTAGAAACTCTTGTGTGAAATTTTGAGATAGGCTCACTGTCCTTCATTTGGAGAGTCTCAAAATCTCTTCGAAGCATCTGGAGCTTCACCAATATGACTTTATCAGTCCCTTTGTAACTGGTCTGAAGGATTTCCCATGCTTCTTTTTCATAACTAGCTGTTGCTATTTGGGAAAAAATAGCCTTTGTCAAGGTTGTATCAATCAAACTGAGGGCTTTAGCATAATTTTTTCTTTTCTCCTTCAATTGATTCTTTTGAACATTGCTCATTGTTGTAAATGCATTTGGGTCAGTCACATTTGTGAACCCATTTTCTACTAACTCCCACAAATCATTTGCAACTATAATAGTTTTCATTTTCTTTACCCAGACATCATATTTTTTACCATAAAACATAGGTGGTTGCTGCCAACTCCTATTATCTCCTCCAACCATTTTGCTAAATAGGGGAAAACTACAAATACTCAAAAAAAAATCTAGAGCTTTTCTTAATACCTAGAAGCTAGGGTTCTATCACTACATTCCCAAAAAGCACTAGGGCTGTAATAGACACGGCTTTGATACCAAAATGATGGGAAAAAGATCCCAAACTAAAGTGGACAAAGATGAAAACACACAAAGCAAAGGAGACAACAAGGAGGAAAAATAAATTTTCTATATCATTCAAATACACAAAAAATATTACATTAAAAAAATGTTTACATACAAAAATCAGAGCTATGGCTCTGTATTTCCTTCATACAAAAAACTACACAGATTTTGACGCAATGAAGCTTTTTGTGTGTTTCCCAATGTTATTGCTACAAATATTATAGAGCACTAGAGGTCTGCACTCTGTGCAATATCTTTTGCTGTTGCAGATTCTTCTTCTTCTTCCTCTGTTTTGTTCTCCTAAACATTCACTCCTTGTTCTTCTACTCTAAAAAATATTATATTCTTCCTTTGTTTTACCTTTTCCAAAAATTGCAACTCGATTTCAAATTCAACCACCAAAATTAATTCACTGCTAGAAACATTAACTAGGACAACATATGTCTGACACGACAAATGGGGGAACGATCCAAAATGGATCTCTTCTGACACTGCATTAAACACATTTGGTTGGAACTCAAGATTATTAATTCCAACACAATGAAATATCCTCATCTAATGGCATTTGATATGCAATCACATTGAAGTTGTAGAATTCCTTCTATGAGTGGCATTTTAACATGTAGAGTATTCTTGTCTAGCACAATCTGCATGCAACTAGAATTTGGCCACGTTTACGTGAGGTCTTAATACCAAACTTCATATGAGTTTGGCCTTAGCTAAATGGATTTCTATTTAAAGCTTGTAGCATTTCCAATAGTCTATTAGTGCTTAGACTGGGTCGAGTGTAGAATGTCTTTCTCTTTTCATTAACATTGCTCATCAATACCTCTTCCATGTTGTCAACTATGTTTCCACACTTGGCTGAGTAATAGAGCACAATCTTAATTAAATTTTTGTCATATGGTTGTAGGTAGTGCGTTAGCTAATCATATTTCTCTAACTGTCTAAGCCATTTTATGTGATGAAATTCAATGATTATAAATTGATTTCGTTGTCAATCCTTGACGGGTGTGTGTAAAGGTTAAAAATAACTTGTCAAGCAAATTTAAATTAAATTTTCATAACTCATTTTATGAATTGATAAGTAAGCGATATTTTCCATAGCGTGTCAAATTATGATATTGCTAGTAGGATTCAATCGTGTAGTTTTCGAGTCAAACTCATTGAACCATGTTTCATGAGTAGTGGTTCACAAGAACCCATCTCTCATGATAATGAATGGTCCACTTAGCACTCATTGCATCTAGGTGATGCTCATAGAGGTGAAGCACTGGGCCTTCCTGGGAGGTCACCCATCCCGGTAGTGCTCCAGCTCAAGCGCGCTTAACCATGGAGTTTTCCCCAAGGTTAAGCCCACATAGCTTGCAACCCCATTTGCAAAACCTTCAGCAAGTGTTGTGCCTTATGAACAATTCATTATAGAGCCCCTTTAGCTCATCAATTGATAAGTAGGCGGTGTTTTCCACAACATCTCAAATTATGAAACATGGGTCAATGAATTTGACTCAAAAACTACATGGTTGAATCCTAATAGCAATATCATAATCATTTTATGAAATCAGGTTAAGAGGTGGATAGCAATCCTTATTATTTCAATAATTTATCTCCCATGGATTTACATGTCACTAGTTATAATCTATTGTTTAATTAACATTAAAAGAGGGTAAAGTGGAAAAATTACATGATTTCCATAATCTTTTAATACTCATTTATTTGATTAGCTTATTAAAGGAAAAGGATGATTAATGAAATTCGTTGCATGTTATTTCATAGTCATATTTATGATGTTTCCATTACATATCTTTCGATTTATTAAACTTATAAAAAGAAATAAACAAAAGGAGTAAATGATGAAGAATTTTATGAATTCTATTGTATGATATTTTAAATGGTTAATTTTATTGATATAATTTTTCCAAGGAAAAAGATTAATGTCCTAACGTGAGTCTTACCAATGGCTAGCTAATTTATCATCTAGGTAAAACATGTTCATTCAATTGGCAATAATACAATTCTCTCCCTGAAAGGAAAGCTACACATTGAAATGGTTAGAAATTCCTTTTATGTGATTTGAATTTCATTTCACAATTCCTAGTTGAGGAGAAATGATTATTAATATTATATGGAAATAGAAGTTTTAAAATTATTTTTTGAAAAAAAACAAGTTAGATAATGAAATTGTTAGAGTGCTAAATCCTAGATTCTTTCCTTTTCAAATGTAAATGTAAATTCTTCCAATGAAGTTTTAATTCCATTTTCTTTGTCAAGGGTTGAGGAGAAATGAATGTTAATATCTTATTTTAATGAAATAGTAGTGATATAATCTCTTTCCTTGAAAATGCAAGTTACATGTTGAAGTTGCTAGTTTATTAAACTTTATAGCGTTTCTTTTCTAGAGCTAGTTCTCACTCACCACTGAATAAGTGGAAGAGTATATATATTATCTTCATTACCATTAGATTTCTAATTCCACTAGATAAGTGGAATATCACTCACCACTGAATAAGTGGAAGAGAATACAATTCATTTCATTATCATTTTAGATTTCTAACCCCATTGAATAAGTGGAAGAGTATGGACTTCATTTATTTATTTTGATCCCACTAAATAAGTGGATGCAATGTATTACTTTAATTTTGAAAATTATGAACCATGTTACTTAGATTGTATCCTTAATCCTTAATTAGAATTAGACTTCTGTTGTATGCTCCCACCTTTCCATTATGGATCTTGGTGATCAGAAAACAAATTTGATCTAATGATTATTATATGATTTCCTTATTTGATGTTCATCTAGAAATTTCACCTAATAATAGATTATGGGAAAGTTGTAAATCGTGTTATTGTATTCTTTAATCTTATTATTTGGATCAAAATTTTGTTGTATGCTCTCACCTCACCATTATGGATCTTGGTGATCAAAAAGAAAAGTCGATTCAATGCTTTTTAGATAATTTCTTTATTTGATGTTCACCTAGAAATTTCACGTAAATAATAGATTATGGGAAAGTTGTAAATCATGTTATTGAATTCTTTAATCTTTTTATTGGGATCAGAATTTTGTCATATGCTCTCACCTCATCGTTATGTGAATTATGTTTATTGTATTCTTAAATCTTAGCATTGGAATTAGAACTTCATCATATGCTCTCACCTCACCATTATGGATCTTGGTGATGAAAAAATGAAGTTGATCCAATGATTATTAGATGTTTTCCTTAATTGATGCTAATTTAGATATTTCATCTAACATTTGATTTTGGATAAGTTGGGAATTATGTTTATTGGATTCTTAAATATTAGCATTGGAATTAAATCTTCATCGTATTCTCTCACCTCATTGTCATGGATCTTGGTGATTAGAAAATAGGGTTTGATCCAAAGATTACTTGACATTTTTCTTAATTGATGTTAGACACTTGAATCTAGATTATTCGCCTAACATTAAGATTATGGGGGAATTTGTGAACGACGTTGCCCAGAGTGAGTGGAAATCAATGAAGGACTATTTGGGGAAAATTGGACCCCAAAAAGGGTTGCATACCCATGAATACAGTGCTTGAGTATTTGATTATCAAATAGCAATCTAGTTCCATTTTTGAATTGGGATTATTGGTAGCCCATTTCTTGCTTGGGGGTTTGACTAGAGCCTATGAGGCTTCATGATGTCAATATGGTTGGGAGGAGAGAAATCCCTTATTCAAGGGTATACATCCTTGTTAATTTATGGGAGAAAAGATGTAGAAGATCACTTCTTGTAAATCTTCTTGATATTTTTCAATTATTAAAAGATGTGTGCTAAATATTTTATTAGAAATAATGGCTCTTTAATTATAATTAAGTTCAAAAAAAATTCTTTTTTGAACATCTTATGGGCTGATCATTACAATGAGAATATACCTAGGATGAAGAGGAGGGTAAGTGCAATAAGATGGGG
>VDFB02262852.1:0-24766 GCA_007258455.2 Sequoia sempervirens
TGGGCCTTCCTGGGAGGTCACCCATCCCGGTAGTGCTCCAGCTCAAGCGTGCTTAACCATGGAGTTTTCCCCAAGGTTAAGCCCACATAGCTTGCAACCCCATTTGCAAAACCTTCAGCAAGTGTTGTGCCTTATGAACCATTCATTATAGAGCCCCTTTAGCTCATCAATTGATAAGTAGGCGGTGTTTTCCACAACATCTCAAATTATGAAACATGGGTCAATGAATTTGACTCAAAAACTACATGGTTGAATCCTAATAGCAATATCATAATCATTTTATGAAATTAGGTTAAGAGGTGGATAGCAATCCTTATTATTTCAATAATTTATCTCCCATGGATTTACATGTCACTAGTTATAATCTATTGTTTAATTAACATTAAAAGAGGGTAAAGTGGAAAAATTACATGATTTCCATAATCTTTTAATACTCATTTATTTGATTAGCTTATTAAAGGAAAAGGATGATTAATGAAATTCGTTGCATGTTATTTCATAGTCATATTTATGATGTTTCCATTACATATCTTTCGATTTATTAAACTTATAAAAAGAAATAAACAAAAGGAGTAAATGATGAAGAATTTTATGAATTCTATTGTATGATATTTTAAATGGTTAATTTTATTGATATAATTTTTCCAAGGAAAAAGATTAATGTCCTAACGTGAGTCTTACCAATGGCTAGCTAATTTATCATCTAGGTAAAACATGTTCATTCAATTGGCAATAATACAATTCTCTCCCTGAAAGGAAAGCTACACATTGAAATGGTTAGAAATTCCTTTTATGTGATTTGAATTTCATTTCACAATTCCTAGTTGAGGAGAAATGATTATTAATATTATATGGAAATAGAAGTTTTAAAATTATTTTTTGAAAAAAAACAAGTTAGATAATGAAATTGTTAGAGTGCTAAATCCTAGATTCTTTCCTTTTCAAATGTAAATGTAAATTCTTCCAATGAAGTTTTAATTCCATTTTATTTGTCAAGGGTTGAGGAGAAATGAATGTTAATATCTTATTTTAATGAAATAGTAGTGATATAATCTCTTTCCTTGAAAATGCAAGTTACATGTTGAAGTTGCTAGTTTATTAAACTTTATAGCGTTTCTTTTCTAGAGCTAGTTCTCACTCACCACTGAATAAGTGGAAGAGTATATATATTATCTTCATTACCATTAGATTTCTAATTCCACTAGATAAGTGGAATATCACTCACCACTGAATAAGTGGAAGAGAATACAATTCATTTCATTATCATTTTAGATTTCTAACCCCATTGAATAAGTGGAAGAGTATGGACTTCATTTATTTATTTTGATCCCACTAAATAAGTGGATGCAATGTATTACTTTAATTTTGAAAATTATGAACCATGTTACTTAGATTGTATCCTTAATCCTTAATTAGAATTAGACTTCTGTTGTATGCTCCCACCTTTCCATTATGGATCTTGGTGATCAGAAAACAAATTTGATCTAATGATTATTATATGATTTCCTTATTTGATGTTCATCTAGAAATTTCACCTAATAATAGATTATGGGAAAGTTGTAAATCGTGTTATTGTATTCTTTAATCTTATTATTTGGATCAAAATTTTGTTGTATGCTCTCACCTCACCATTATGGATCTTGGTGATCAAAAAGAAAAGTCGATTAAATGCTTTTTAGATAATTTCTTTATTTGATGTTCACCTAGAAATTTCACGTAAATAATAGATTATGGGAAAGTTGTAAATCATGTTATTGAATTCTTTAATCTTTTTATTGGGATCAGAATTTTGTCATATGCTCTCACCTCATCGTTATGTGAATTATGTTTATTGTATTCTTAAATCTTAGCATTGGAATTAGAACTTCATCATATGCTCTCACCTCACCATTATGGATCTTGGTGATGAAAAAATGAAGTTGATCCAATGATTATTAGATGTTTTCCTTAATTGATGCTAATTTAGATATTTCATCTAACATTTGATTTTGGATAAGTTGGGAATTATGTTTATTGGATTCTTAAATATTAGCATTGGAATTAAATCTTCATCGTATTCTCTCACCTCATTGTCATGGATCTTGGTGATTAGAAAATAGGGTTTGATCCAAAGATTACTTGACATTTTTCTTAATTGATGTTAGACACTTGAATCTAGATTATTCGCCTAACATTAAGATTATGGGGGAATTTGTGAACGACGTTGCCCAGAGTGAGTGGAAATCAATGAAGGACTATTTGGGGAAAATTGGACCCCAAAAAGGGTTGCATACCCATGAATACAGTGCTTGAGTATTTGATTATCAAATAGCAATCTAGTTCCATTTTTGAATTGGGATTATTGGTAGCCCATTTCTTGCTTGGGAGTTTGACTAGAGCCTATGAGGCTTCATGATGTCAATATGGTTGGGAGGAGAGAAATCCCTTATTCAATGGTATACATCCTTGTTAATTTATGGGAGAAAAGATGTAGAAGATCACTTCTTGTAAATCTTCTTGATATTTTTCAATTATTAAAAGATGTGTGCTAAATATTTTATTAGAAATAATGGCTCTTTAATTATAATTAAGTTCAAAAAAAATTCTTTTTTGAACATCTTATGGGCTGATCATTACAATGAGAATATACCTAGGATGAAGAGGAGGGTAAGTGCAATAAGATGGGGGGGGGGAAAGGGGGCTTAAGTGGCCACTTTTTTTTTGAAATCAAGAAATACTGACCTTGGACATGAAATTGAGGATAGTTACACTAAAAGATTTGAGATGCAACAAACACAAGGATCATAGTACTCCGAGTCTACTTTATAAACTACTAATTTATTTTGAAAATGGTTGAGATTAAGGGGTTCACAAGAGAGGCCCACAAAAATTGTTGTTGTTTTTGTCAAAAAATATAACACAACAACTTTTGTGGGAATGTAGCACGGTGAATTTTTTTTTAGTATTTTTAAAATCACTTTGGTGAGAAATTAGCTAACAATATGTAGTTGATGTGTGATTTTTCTAATAAATTTTTAATGAATATTTGATTTTTTACTAATTTTCAAAGTGGACACTTCCTTAAAAATAGAATTGTGGCCACTACCCCTACAAATTTTGGGAACTAATTGATTTTTTTTAATATTTGTAGAATGAAGTCTAGTTTCTAAAAATGTAATTTATTTGAAATTTTGATGAACAGTTAAATTTAAAATGAAAAAAATACCAAACACTATTTTTTTTCAAAAAAGAGATACACAAACAAAATAAATTATAGATCAAAGGCTTAACATTGTCAAAAAGTGAAAAAAATTGCATCGTTGGATAGCTAAGAGAGAGCCTAACATTACCCAGGTGTTTGATTTGTTTAACATTGAAATGCAAGCAATACTAATGGTGAGCACGAGCTCGATTATGTGAAATATTGTAGAATTTGCAAAAATACATATTTGGTCATTGGGAAGGCCCTCCAAGCCTTTGGGTTGGTATTCCAAGGCAAATACCAATCCCAAGGCTTGGGGATTCCCAAAGCAAGTGTATAGTCATAAAATTGCACCCCTTGCAATTTCACATACATTCTTGCATCTGCTTTAGTGTCCACTCCCTTAGCATCTTGAGTAGGCTCTTTTTAGCCCCTACATCATCCTTGCCTCCCTCTCAGGATGCTCCAACACCTCTTTTCAACAACCACCCTTTCGTGTTAACTTTTCGTTGAACTTTGTACTTTTCCAATTTGCATTGTTTTATAGTGTGACGTGTCCAGACACTAGCGCGCCATGCGGATGTCTACACTCCGCACTAGCATCCTATGACATTTCAATGCTCAAACGACCATTTTTTAGCATGCTTTCCACTTGTCGCCTCCTTTGGTCAGTGGTAACAGCTCGAGATGATTTGTAACCACCTAGGAAGTTTCTTTTTGCTTCTCTTCTCACCTTAAAATTAGTCTTTTCACTCCATTTACAGCTTCTAACTTCTTCCAAGTCTTGCTAGCACTTCTCTTGCTTCATTCTAGCTTTTAGCCTCACTCCATCACTTGCTTGCACAACTTCATACAACTTGTAGAAGCTTCAAGCTCTCTCAAGCTCCCCTTATAAAACCATTTTCAACTTCATCTCCCTCATTTCATGCTTGTGAGCATCCTAGGATTCCATATCCCCTACTATTCACATACCTACTTGGTGATACAGGTTCTCCTCCTCGAGTGGGGTTTGCTTTTATCACCTCTTTTGTGATACGGGTTCTCCTCCTCAAGCAAGGTTTACTCTTATCACACGCTGATTTGGTGGTGTGGGTTCTACTCCTGAGCAGGTTTTTCTTTCACCACACGCTTTGTTCATTTCTCTCTTTCTCTCTATTTTCTTGGCTGTCCGTGGAGGTGGGAACACCAAAATGGGGGTTTGACTGGGGAAAACTCCTATACAGCCCCAACACTTTCTCCAGATATTACACTTGCAAGTACTGAAGATATCTACAAGCTGGAGGCTTCATCACTCATGTGGTTGTAAGTATTTCTTTCCTTTCTTCTCCTTATCTTTTTCATTTCTACTTCTCTTCATCTCATTTCTATCACTTTTTATTACTTTATCACATTCTGTCATTTTCCTATATTCTGTTAGTTCTCAGTAATCGGATTGCTAGTTGTTGCTTAGGCATTTTCTATGAAATTCTTGCTTTTTGGTCTATATGAGATGCCAACACACCTCTGAGATGCTAGTGTGTTGCATTGTCATTTTTATTCTATGCTAACATCCTTTGGCTGAGAGCCCGTCAGTCTATCCAAAAAATCTCTGTGACCTAGTCTTTTGGTTTTTGAAACTCTCATTGTTGATCCCAAGGTAGATTAGGTCAGTTCACCCCATGAGGCTCTCTGAATGAAGAGAACTCATGAGTAGCAAATCCCCCTCTTCTACAACAAGATATAACACGAGCGTATTATAATGCGCTCACATTATATCTTAGTTTTGACATGGTTTTTGCATTTGTGCGGGACATGTCTAGCAAGACATAATGTGAGTGTGTTATAACACGCTCACATTATGTCTTTCTTTATGTTAAATGCTACTCTATTAAATGTATGTTTATATATTTTTATGCTTGTATGTCATGTATATATGAATGTATGCATGCTTGTATGTATGTATGCATGCATGTATGTGTGTATGTATGTATGTACATGTATGCTTGTATTTATGTAGGATTGTATGTACATATGTATTATGCTTGTATGTATGTATGTATTTATGTATGGAAAGGCGGACATCGTCAGAGCAAGATCAATCAAAGTCATGAATCAAAATCATCAAAGAATCGCTTGAAAATCAGCTTTAAGGATCGAAATCATCCATCCGATCACGGAACAAAATCAAAATCCAGGCTTTTTTTAAAGATCCTCCATCAGGATCTTTCAAATCGAGATCTGGTAAATCTTTAAAATCAGGCGTCAAATCGAAATCAAAATCAATCCGCGTTCCTCGGAAAATCATCGGCAGATCAATCAAGTCATTTCAAATCAATCAAACGTTTCAAAATATCGAAATGAAAGAAAGTAAAACCAAGAGATGGTCGAAGTAAAGAAATTATAAAGAAGAATGGAAACCAAAGGTAAAGAAAGAAGATACAAAGGAAAGAGTAATATCTCGAGGATAAAGGTTAAAGGTACTCGGATTACGTTCGAGAATTAGAGGACAAGGTTGATGGTTTAAAGACAGTATTAGGTTGGTCGGGTTGAGGTATAGTTGGAAGATTAAGGTTAAGGTCATATAGTGAGAATATAAAGGAGTTGATTACAAGGGTTGTAGTTGGAGTTGAGATTAAAGGGAGTTTAAAGGATAAAGGAAATATGAGTTTGATGGATTATGTATAGGTAGATAGTAGAGTTTAAAGGTTGATAGTTGAGGTTTGAGTAAAGGGTTGAAAAGGTTGGTATAGGGTTAGAGGATTAGGGGTGAGGGTCTAATGTATAGGGTAGAGGTATAGGGTTGCGGGGATTAGGGTTTAGAGGTTGAGGTTGAGGGTAGAGGGGATTAGGGTTGAGGGTTGAGGGATTATGGTAGGGGCTGGTGGGTTCAGGTTTGGGGTTGAGGTGAGGTTGGTGAGGTATAGGGTTGAAGGGGTTGATGGTTTAGTGTATTGGTTTGAGGGTATAGGGCTGAGGGTATGTGGTAGAAGTTTTAAGGGTTTAGGGTTTAAGGGTTTAGGGTTGAGGGTTTAGGGTTTAGGGTTTAGGGTTGAGGGTAGAGGGTAGAGGGTTGAGGGTATATGTTTGAGGGTATATGGTTGAAGGATTATGGTTGAGGGTCCAATGTATAGGGTAGAGGGTATAAGGGTTGAAGGTTTAGGGTTTAAGGGTTGAGGGTTGAGGGATTAATGGTTAAGGGTTAATAATGGAGGGTTGAGGATTTAATGTATAGGGTAGAGGGTAGAGGGTAGAGGGTTTAAGGGTTTAGGGTTGAGGATTGAGGGTTTAAGGTTGAGTGTAGAGGGTTGAGGGTATAGGGTTGGGGGTCCATTGTATAGGGTAGAGAGTATAGGGGTTGAGGGATTAGAGTTAAGGGTATAGGATATTGGGTAGAGGGTAGAGGGTAGAGAGTTTAAGGGTTTAGGGTTTAAGGGTTGAGGGTTGGGGGTTGAGGGTTGAGGGTACAATGTATAGGGTAGAGGTTATAGGGGTTGAGGGTTGAGGGTTTAGGGTTTAGGGTTTAAGGGTTGAGGGTTGAGGGATTAAGGGTTGAGGGTTGAGAGTGAGGTTGAGGGTTTTAATGTACAGGTAGAGGGTAGGGTAGAGGGTTTAGGGTTTAGGGCTTAGGGTTGAGGTTGAGGGGATTTTAAAAGGCTAAGGGTAGACGATTGAGGGTATAGGGTTAAGGGATTAGGGTTGAGGGTATAGGGGTTGAGGGATTATAGTTTAAGGGTTGAGGGTTTAAAAATTGAGGGTTGAGCATTGATAATTGAGGGTTGAGGGTTTAATGTATAGGGTAGAGGGTAGAGGGTAGAGGATTTAAGTGTTTAGGGTTTAAGGGTTGAGGGTGTAATGTATAAGGTAGATGGTATAGGGGTTGAGTGATTGGGATTTAAGGGTTGAGGGTTGAGATTATTGGGTTGAGGGTAGAGGGTATTGGGTAGAGGGTAGAGGGTAGAAGGTTTAAGGATTTAGGGTTGAGGGTAGAGGGTTTAGGGTATAGGATTGAGGGATTAGGGTTGAGGTTCCAATGTATATGGTAGAGGGTAGAGGGTATTGGATTGAGGGTAGAAGGTTTAAGGGTTGAGGGTTGAGAGTTTAAGGTTGAGGGTAGAGGGTTTAGTGTTTAGGGTTAAGGGATTAGGGTTGAGGGTAGAGGGTATTGGGTTGAGGGTAAAGGGTAGAGGGTTTTGTTGAAGTTTTTTTTAGTACAACCTTAAAATCCTCTAAAGGGTAGCCAACCCTTATGCTTAATAATATTAAAGGTTAGTTGCCAATGAATGGGAGCTTGATATATAACCTTCTTTCCCCTGTACTTCAAGCTCTATAAAACCTTGGAGGGTGATCCCAACAATGTGTTTATAAATACTAGTGTGTTTAGGCATCAATCATAAAGCTATCAAATGATTCTCCTTAAAATGTTTAAAAGACCCAGAACGCTAAAGGTTTGGCTGACCTTCATGATAGTGTCTAACTCAAACAAGAGAAAATGTAATTCATTAAATTCCACACACACCCACAACAAGATTGATAAGTAAATTAATTTTAATTTTGTGATCAGTTGTTGAATTGGTCATCACAGTTGCAGTATAGTTGCTCTACTTAAAATAGTACCATATCCTTGGAATGGAATCAATTCCAATACCCACATGATTTGACAACAATTTTTATACATGACAATACCTAAAGCCTTGAAAACACTGCATTATAATATTCCCGCTTAGCATCTCAACCATTCACTTCTTACTAGAATCCTCATACATGACTTATTACAAACCTATAGTTATACTCAAGCATTTACATCCATTCATTAAATTAATGAGCAAGAATAGAGCAGTACATCCATTAAAAACCAATAGATACAAATAAGATAACCATTGATTATATTATTCATAGTTTGTAGAACTAGTACATAGGAGAGTAAACTCTACATACTTTACACTACTATGTTATATTATCACTATCATTATCAGAGAACCATATACATATTGGAAGAATTCATCCCTAAAACATACTACTAGAAATTTCAGTATTCTTTTCTATTTCTCTACAACCCCTTCAAAGAAAAATTTCCAACTGACCCCCCTCTAATCAGCCTTGAAATCCCTTTTATAGAACAAGGGAGCAAAAAGCATTAGGATGAATTACAAATTACATTTTACATTCATTTTAAAACTAATTTCACCTGAATGTGAGAAATTCCCTATATAGTTATAAGCAATCATTTGCAGGACATTGGAAAGCAAAAAGAAAAATTCCAAAAATTGTTAGTTGGAGAAGACCCACCAACCTTCCAAAAGGCGTCGTTGTTGCAGCATCAAAACTTTCACGTCCACACCAAACCTATAAAATTCACCATCAACACCAAAGGAACAAACTAACAGACCAACCAAAAGGAATCGAGTCGGCACAAAGGATTGAAAACCAAGCATTAGTTCAGAAAGAAAACAAGATGCTACCCTGCTTTGTTAGCAATAGAGTAAGTATGCCCACTTGGTGTCCTTATTGAAATTGGGGAGGCTACCACCACCTCATCATTCAAGTCTTTCATATCAGCCATGTCCATAAGGTACTAGCAGTACCCTGAATCAGTTTCAGTCTTGCTATCTGAGGGATCATCTAAGACTTCAATGGGAGAATGATGCTTTCCTAGATAAGCTTGATGGTATTTATTCTTCCTCGTTGCCTCCCTTTTAGGCTTGTCAAATTTCTTCCCTTTACCTTTAACCAACTGCTCTAAAACAATTTTGCTTCTTAGATGATAGGCATGCTTTACAATGTTTCCCACAAATTTCTTACCAGCTTTTCTTTTCTTCCTCGGAGTTTAAAAAATTCAGGCATATCCTATTCATTCCTAGGAATGTCACTTTGAGACTCAAGGGGATTGAGTCTCTTGTACCTTTGGACTGGGATGACAAACACACTTAGTTTATCCATTAGGCAAAGTAACTTCACCAATTTCACACAAGACAAAGACACATACAACAATGTATGAATCCTACCAACCTAGGGAAAAGCTTAACAAAATACCTCTGCAACCAAAGAAACTCTTTGCCAGCCTCCCTATGGACATAAGCTCAATTTTCAGCAATTGGTGAGGAAAATATGGCTATTGGTCCTCATTATATTGAGAAATGCAAGTGTGCCAACCATTAATATTCAAAGAAAGCTTGTGTGAGAGAGATGATAATCAACTATTTTTATTTTTGAACCTCAGTCGTCGATCACACATTGAGACAAATCAATAGATAATCAATCAGAATGATTAATTATGACAAAGATAATTGCATGAACTTGATGCCTTTTCCTAATCAAGAAAACCCAAGTGGATAGACACCCACCCCGTTTGCATACTTAATCACATTCTTAGCATTTAATAAAACCTATCATGTCATATTTATCCAATCACCTATGGGAATTAATTTACTTGCAATTCATCACAACAAGACATCGGGGAGCGATCTTGATTGAATTTGAGAATATTAGTCTGTACTCTACCTTACTTCAGTTTCACCTTCCCACGTGTACTAGCATTTGACAGAATTGACGACCACAATCAAAAAGAATTTTCCAAATCTCAAACACATGCCAAAAGAAACCAGTTCTAATATGGAACCTGTTTTAATCTTAGTGCCATTTCGGCTAAATTTTAGTAGTACTTTATCTCCACTAAAGTCCATTGGAGCCCTTAAAATATTCCATGTGGCAGTCACCCGCTCACCTACTGAGAAACAAAACATACAAGTGGGCCCCTCACAGGATGGCAGGGAGTGGTTGGGATTGACCCACATCACCTACCATCAATCGTCAATCTCTATCCTCATAAAGAATACATTGTCTCCAAAACCTGGTTGGTCCCTCTATGAAGCAACAAGTGTCATCTTGCCCACTAGCCTGTGACATTTTATAAGGATCAAATAAAATATTATAGGGTGGTGGGGAGAGGTGGAGATTTGACCATGTCACCCAACAACCACTGTAGACCTCCCTTTGATACCACTAGCCAATCACAAAAGGATATCAGGCCCACTATATAAAGGTAACACGTGTCCAATGCTTGCTAGCCTGCATGATTACTTCACCTCAATATATAGAACAAATGGGCGCACGAGGAATAACCCAAATGAAGAGAAGTGTTGTGATACAAGTCATTGATCTTTCTTTAAGCTCCACTGACTGACCCTTTGGAAGAAATGGACCCACCGCTAGATATGACATGCGAAAACCACCTGTTAGCCCACTTGATTATTTTAATAAAGAATGCAATAGAGTGGGCACATGGGGAACGGTCAAGATCTATCCATGATGATTGAACAATCATTTTATAACTAAAATCTGCACATGCCACAAATGTTAGTCTTAAAAAGGGGACCACTACTAGGCAGATGAAGGTTCGAGACATGCAGACATGGATTAAAACCCTAGGAAATATTAAAACTCGACCCCAGACTTAGGCGAATTATCATACAAGGTTTCAAGCTTGGAAAATAACGACAACAATTTTAAAATGACCATGGGCACTGACTAGTAACCTTAGGACTTTTGGGCCGGTAAAAGAACGAACCTAATGGCATGAGTCACAACTTAGACAACCGGGAAACTACATCATAAGGTCAACAAAAAAATAGAACACCAATCAAAATTTTCAAAATCAAAGGTTAATTTGGAAGGTTTTTGGCAACACAAACCCTAAAACAATGATGAGGAACATAACCCTAGGCCTAAAGTGAGGGTCTAAGCCAAATATTTCAAGATTTTAAAATGGAAACAAAGAAAATTTTGATGGGTTCCATCAGTGGCCCCTATTGGGGACACATGCCTCTCACAGGCATGGTGAGATCCAATAATCTTAGGTGGAGCTAACCTAGTGTCAGAATCATTGGGTAACAAAGTCTCTTTATTTCAATTTTCAACTTCACTTGGTGGCCCCAAACCACCAAATGAAAAAGGGAAGTCAATATTTAACTTTTTCAAACACCAACTTGTTGAAGGAACTAATTTACCTCAACCCACATTTACCTCTACCATACCACTACAACTAGTATAGATTTCTTCTTATAATTAGAAAAATATGGTTGCCATTGAAATCTACCTAATTACAAACATTGCCACTAACATTTCTCACAACTTTTGTGAGCATACCATTGCTAATGTAATCTATGTCATTCTGCTTTGTATAACAAGACATAAACTAATAATTTTCATCATCACATGAAACATATGTGTTACATTCATTACATGAAACATATTCATATTGAAGATAAAATTCCTTTCTCTTCATTTGATTGTCATGCTCCATCAAAATACCTTCCATCTGAACTAGAAATTGAAAGTATTCATACTCTCCCAAGTAGTTGGCATCATGATACTCAACCTTGTCTACAATATCTATTTCAAATGTAAAACATTAATAGGAAATTCCCTCAAGGAGCTCATCAACATGGTTCTTTGTTCGCTTAAGGCCACATTTTAATCATGTGTCAGATTCATCATCAGAGTTCTGAATAAAGAGTGGATTATATTTGAACCAACAAGGTTCATCATTTCTCATCTCTATTGAAGATGGAGGCTTATCAAATAAGGGATTTTCCATTACATTCATTTCTGTCATAAAGGATTCTACCACCTTAACATGAAGATCTAAATATTTCATACCATTAATGTATTCAAAGTCATTACAATCACTAGAAGAGCATACAAATAGATTCTCAACTTCATTCTCATCATCAATAGTTACCATCTGTGACTCGCATTCTGAAAACTCTTCATAGGAAGAAAGTTGTTCCTTCTCAAACAAATATGCATTCCCATAATTATCAACATATTTCTTATTTGCAACAAATGATTCTATCTCTTCTTCATGAGGATAATCATGATCAACAAAGGAATGACCATATTCAATTCTGTAATTATTATTACAGCAAGGGGACTCATCAACAGTAAAACTATGTTTAGAATCTTCAAATTTATTGCACAGTGTTATATCTTCCATAGGACTACAGGTGTTGGAATCATCACAAGAATCGAAGCCCAGGAGGATACCAAACATGTATTTAGGCTCTTGCTCTTTAGATTGGTCATTTTCACATACTTGGGTTGATTCACCATGTTGAATACTTGAACCCATTTCTATTCCTTGATTAGCAGACTTGTAGTAAGGGATAACTTCACATACCTCCTTCTATTCTCTAGACCATGCATTTGAAAAATGATGACTATTTTCATTATCTACCTAACCAATGAACTTTCCACATATTTCATTTTCTTCACTAAGGAATGCATTTTCAACTTTTTCTCTACTCTCTTCTTCTTCATGAGATATCTCACTACTTGATTCATACGAAGTAGCAGAATCATTATCATTACAGATTGAAAACATTAAAGCCTTTTGATGATCATCTCTAATCTTTTCAAAACAATAAATACATTCACACACTTGGTCAATCCTAACAGGCTTCAACTCCTTTGGCAAAACACTCAAACCTAGTTCATAAGATTTGTAAAATAAGTCAATGCATACTGAATTTTTAGGTCTATGACACTCAAGAATTGGAGCCAAAACATCCATAAATCTTGCATAGAGATCATATGATGATTATCCTTCACATATCCTTATGCAAGAGAGGGATTGAACAAAGACTATAGGATCACAAATACATTTGGGGCTATATGTGACCAACATTATGGAATGATGTCTAAGTTGGTACAACAAGGGTGTAAGTGTTATGACATTCATTTTTAATTTCTGACTTACACCTCTCATCAAAATTTGGTGCCTCGGGGAAGAAAACACTTATAGACAAATGACCCTTGTCCATTCCATATTTCTAGTTGTTTTCAATGTTCATGGCTATATCATATACCTGATGCAAGGTTTTAGGATCCTTATCTCTCAGCAGATAGCTCATCTCATTATCAAAAGCTTCCAAATAAACAACCAAACACACTGCATCACTTAGTCTCAAAACTTTAGGAATATCCCTTAATATTTTAGCAAATTTTTAGTTAAATGTTGGGACCAGCTCATCCTCTTCTTTCTCAATGCTCATAAATTTATTGAGCATGGAACTAGAATTGATTCTTTCACCAAATTGCTCCATGAAAACTGCTTTGAACTCACTCCAAGAATAGACAGAGCATGCTAGAAAATAAGAGAACCAATCTCTTGCATCTCCCTTTAGAGACTGGACAAACAACCTCATGAGTACATCCTCAGGGTCCATCTCATAATCATCCATTAAATTATTGAATTCTTGTAGATGTTTATTAGCTGATTCAGACCTCTCACCATTGAATTTTGGTAAGTGTTTCCTAATTTTAGATGGTATGAAATTTGGGAAAACACAAATGCTATCAAAATTTATGGCTCTGTACCTTTCAATAGAGAAATTTATTTTATTACATGACAGGTTTTGCACACTATGCATTGTTACATTTGAGTCCACACAAGGATGCATAGATTGATGATAAATTTTCTTACATCTCTACAAGCTTTTTCATATTAACTATGCAGTTACATAGGGCTACTCAAAACTCCTTTTACAACATGATCTTAAGATTTTACAATGAAATTTTTTGTCTCAACTTGCTTTAGATCTTCTAAATGAGTTTCTTCAAAAACATTGCATACTTCACTTCATAATAGAGGTTGCAATCTAGTAATATAGAAGTATGCAAGTATATCACCACTATTTCCCTTCCTTAGTGCTTAGTTTCACTCAATAGGGAACCAAAAATTTTCAAGACTTTCAAATATGGTCTTCATATATAGATTTATGCTTCTTAAAAACCAAAAAATGAAAAATACCTAGATATGTTGCAGTTGTTGCAAATTATTCTTCTTGACTAGAAATCTTTGTAGATCTGAAGCTTTCTTCACATCTTCAGTAGGTTCATTAGACATAGTCGCCACCTCTCTTCATAGAGGATTGAACTTCAAGCAATATGAAGATCCTTCAAAGATAAATTTTATTTAGGGTCTTCTCCCACAATAGAGTCACACATAAATTCATTTAAAGTTGTAGCAACAAAGTCACTTCTAGGTCTCAAAACTTCTCAACATATGAACCAAATGTTCAGATTCACCAAATGCTTGACTCTATGCAAATGGATACCCCTTTGCTTCTCCCCACTAGAGTCTCCATTTTTGTTGGGGTTTTTTCTAGCAGAACCTTAAAATCCTCTAAAGGGTAGCCAACCCTTATGCTTAAGAATCTTCAAGGTCAGTGGCCAATGAATGGGAGCTATATAACCTTCTCTCCCTCACACTTCAAGATATGTTAAACCTTGGAGGGTGATCCCAACAATGTGTTTATAAATACTGGTGTGTCTAGGCATCAAACATAAAGTAAATAGACGCTTCTCCTTAATTTTTTTAAAAGAACCAATACCCTAAAGGTTTGGCTAACCTTCATGGTAGTGTCTAGCTCAAACAAGAGAAAATGTAATTCATTAAATTCCACACACACCCACAACAATATTGACAAGTAAATTGATTTTAATTTTGTAATCAGTTGTTGAATTGGTCATCACAATTGCAGTATAGTTACCCTACTTAAACCAATGCCATATCCTTGGAACAGAGTCAATACCAATACCCACATGATTTGAAAACAATTTTCATACATGAGAATGCCCAAAGCCTTGAAAACACTGCAATACAGTATTCCCACTCAACATCTCAAAAATTCACTTCTTATTAGCATCCGCATACATGACTTATTACAAACCTACAATTATACTCAAGAATTTACGTCCATTCATTGAATTAATGAGCAAGAATAGAGTAGTACATCCATTGGAAACCAATAGATACAAATAAGATAATGATTGATTATATTATTCATAGTTAAGATAATGATTGATTATATTATTCATAGTTTGTAGAACCAGTACATAGGAGAGAAAACTCTAGAGATTTTACACTACTTTGTTATATTATCACTATCATTATCAAAGAACCATATACATATTGACAGACTTCATCCCTAAAACATACTACTAGAAAGTTCAATGTTCTTTTCTATTTCTATATGACCCCTTTAAAGAAAAACTTCCAACTGAACCCCCTCTAATGAGCCTTGAAATCCCTTTTATAGAACAAGGGAGCAACAAGCATCGAGATGAATTAAAAATTACATTTCACATTCATTTCAAAACTAATTTCACCTGAATTTGAGAAATTCCCCAGACAGTTATAAGCAATCATTTGCAGGGCAAGGGAAAGCAAAAAGAAAATTCCAAAAACTGTTAGTCGGAGAAGACCCACTAGCCTTCCAAAATCTGTCCTTGTTGTAGCATCAAAACTTGCACATCCACACCAAAGCTAGAAAATTCACCATGAACACCAAAGGCACAAACTAACATACCAACCAAAAGGAACCGAGTCAATACAAAGGACAAAAAACCAAGCATTAGTTAAAAAAGAAAACAAGGTGCTACCCTTCTTTGTCAGAAGTAAACTAAGTACGGCCGCTTGGTGTCCTTATTGAAATTGGGGAGGCTACCACCACCACCTCATCATTTGATTCTTCCATATCAGCCATGGCCATAAGGTACTGGCGATACCCTGAATCAGTTTTAGTCTCGCTATATGAGGGTTCATCTGAGACTTCAATGGGGGAATGATGCTTTCCCAGATAAGCTTGGTGGTATTTATTCTTCCTTGGTGCCTCCCTTTTAGTCCTATTATATTTCTTCCCTTTACCTTTAACCAACTCCTTTGAAACAATTATTCTTCTCAGATGATAGGAACACTTTACAACATTTCACATAGATTTCTTACCAGCTTTTGTTTTCTTCCTTGGAGTTACAGGAACTTTAGGCATATCTTGTTCATTCTTGGGAATGCCACTTTGAGACTCAAGGGGATTTAATCTCTTGGACCTTTGGATTGGGCTGATAGACACACTTATTTTATCCATTGGGCAGAGTAACTTCACCAATTTCACACAGGACAAAGACACATCCAACAATGTACAAATCCTACCAACCCAAGGAAAATATTATCACAATACCTCTACAACCAAAGAAACTCTTTTCCAACCTCCCTATGGACTTAAGCTCAAGTTTCAACAATCTGTGAGGAAAATATGGCTGTCGGTGCTCATTATATTGAGCAATGCAAGTGTGTCAACCATTAATGTTCAAAGAAAGCTTGTGTGAGAGAACTGAAAAACAACTATTTTGACTTTTGAATCTCGGTCATCGAACACACATTGAGACAAATCAATGGATAATTAATCAGAATGATTAATTATGACAAAGATAATTGCATGTGCTTGATGCCTTTTCCTAATGAGGAAAACCCAAGTGGATAGACACCCACACATACTTAATCACATGCTTAGCATTTAATAAAATTGTTTGTGTCATATTTACTCACTCACCCATGGGAATTAAGTTACTTGCAATTCATCACAACAAGACAACGGGTAGCGATCTTGATTTAATCTCAAAATATCATCCCGTACTCTTCCTTACTTCAATTTCACCTTCCCACATGTACTAGCATCTTACAGAACTAACAACCACAATCAAAAATAATTCCCCAAATCTAAAATACGTGCCAAAAGAAACCAGTTCTAATATGGCATCTGTTTTAATCTTAGTGCCATTTCAGTAAAATTTGTGTAGTAGTTTATCTCCACTAAAGTCCATCGGGGCCCTTAAAATATTCCACATGGAAGTTTCCCACTTGCTCGCTGAGAAATGAGAGATACAAGTGGGCCCCTCACAGGATGGTGAGGAGTGGTCAAGATTAACCCACATCACCTGCCACCAACCATCGATCTCTATCCTCTAAAGAAAACAACGTCTCCAAAACCTGGAAGGTCCCTCCATGAAGCAACAAGTGTCATCTCACCCGCTAGCCTGTGACATTTTATAAGTATCAAATAAAATATTACAAGGTGGCGGGGAGTGGTGGAGATTTGACCATGTCACCCAACAACCACCGTAGATCTCCCTTTGATACTACTCACCAATCATAAAAGGATATTGGGCCCACCATATGAAGGTAACATGTGTCCAATTCCCACTAGCCCATTTGATTACTTCACCTCAATATATAGAACAAACAGGCATGCGGGGAACAACCTAGGTGAAGACAAGTGTTGTGATATCGGTCGTTGATCTTTCTTTAAGCTCTGCCCACTGAACCTTGGGAAGAAATGGACCCATGAACGGATATGACATGCAAAAATTTCCTACCAACCCACTTGATTATTTTAATGAAGAATGCAACAGAGCGAGCATGCGAGGAATGGTCGAGATCTACCCACAATGATCAAACAGTCATTTTATAACCAAAATATGCACATGCTATAAAATTTTTGTCTTAAAAAGGGGGCCACTACTAGGAAAATTATGGTCAAGGACATGAAGACATGGATTAAGACCCTAAGAAATATTAAAACCCAACCCTAAACTTAGGTGAATTATCATACAAGGTTTCAACCCTAGAAAATAACAACAATTTTAAAATGACCACGGGCATCGACTACTAACCTTAGGAATTTAGGGCCGGTAAAAGAACAAACCTAATGGCATGAGTCACAACTTAGATAATTGGGAAACTACATCAAAAGGTCAACAACAAAATAGAATGCCAATCAAAAAATTTAGACTCAATGGTTAATTTGGAAGGGTTTTGGCAACACAAACCCTAAAACAATGATGAGGAACATAACCGTAGGCTTAAAGTGAGGGTTAAAGGTTTAGGGTTAAGGGTAGAGGGGAGAGAGCTTTCCAATTTGGTGAAATTAGCAACATAACTTGGCCTGTTTGAAAAAATGAGTCCAAGAAATAGGGTCTCCCAGTGATGGCCCACTAGCTTGCCAATTCAATGAAATTAGCAACATAACTTGGCCTATTTGAAAAAATGGGTCCAAGAAATGGTGTCTCCCGATTATATACATTACCAATTTCATTGAATTTTCAAGCTAGTGGGCCATCAATGGGAGATCCCATTTCTTGGACCCATTTTTTCAAACAGGCCAGTACATTACCAATTTCACTGAATTGGAAAGCTAGTGGGCCCACTAGCTTTCCAATTCAATGAAATTGAAACCTAACTGGCCTATTTTGAAAAATTAACCAAAGGAAATAGGGTCTCCCCTCGACATACACAACAATTTACCAAGTGCCAGTGGGCTCACCAGCTTATGAATAGCGATGAAATTGGCAACCCAATCTCAGATGGGTCCGTCTCCCTCGTGGTGTAAATCATTGTTAATCCTACTTGACCATTTTTTTCAAACAAAGCACTACATTGCCACAATTTCACCTGAATTGAAGTGCAGTCTTCATTATCTTCCATTCATGTTTAAAATTGGCAACCCATAAGTCACACCTGGCGAAACCTGTTCATCATCGGTATAACTCATTTCTGGACCCATCTTCTAACAAAGTCACTGGACATTTAAAGCATTTCACCAAATTGGCGCCAAGGCTCCACTAGCTTACCACCCGGGTGAAATTGGCAACCCAACTTGAGCTTTGTTTAGGGCTGGGTTCAGTAAATGCCCTGCAATTTTACATCACCATGAGACCCTTCATTTTGACCCCATTTTTTAAATAGGCCACTATGCTTCCACTTAACTAAATTGGCAAAGCTAGGGTAGAGGGTTTAAGGGTTAAGGCTTCATTGTATATGAAGTTACCGTACAGAGAGATAGAGGGAGAGGGTGAGGGAGTGGGAGGGAGAGATAAAAGGGCAGAGGGAGGAGAGACAGGTGGGAATGAGTGGAGTAAAGAGACACCTCTGGAGGAGAGGAAGAGGGGGGTGGAATGGAGAGAGGGAGGGAGTGGATAGGGTGGTGGATGGTGGAAGGAAAAGAGGGAATAATGGTGGAAGGAAAGGAGAGAATGGAGGAAAGAGAGGGAACACAGTGGAATGTATCACCGAGATTCAAAACTTATTCCACTTATTAACCTTATTCTCAAATTTGATTATTAACTCGATGAAAACACAAATTATCAACACATCAAAAACACACATAGCACCAATATTTTTACATGGAAACCTTGTTAGGGGAAAAACCATGGTGGAGGTCAGTCCACAAGATTATACCCTGTTAAAAGTATAATGAAAATGATATGGGGAATGCACATGCATTCAGACACACTACCTAGAGCTCACTACTCAATTACAAAGAAAGAGACACTATCTTACAAAGAGACTCAAATAACAACCATCTGGATTTTGAACTGGGAAAATAGCATCTGCTAATGCCTGATTATAGTTCCAATTAAGCACATAAACAATTCTTCACTCTTTTGCAAACTTCTTCACACTCTGCTCTTCCTTAGAATGATTTAAACAATATTCACACACACACATAGAAGCACACGCTTGCACACTCTACACAGCAAGAGATTTCATCACTACAAGTCGACCACAAAGAAATAATAAAATGAATATAAACTGTCGGTCCAAAACATTAAAGATTAACAACATGAATCAACCAAGGTTTGCCACAACTTAGTGAGGACCCAAATCCACATCTCAACATGAAAAAACTTCAATCAATTTCTCCTTGAAGATCCAAAACACGCTACAAACACTATGTTGGCCATGAACAAGAAATGAAAACATTTCAATCAATTTCTCCTTGAAGATTCACAACACGCTACAAACACTATGTCACCCATGAACAAGAAAAACATGAACACGCAAGGGAAAATCACCAACCACGAGCACAACGATCAATGCGAACAACAAAAAAGATAGAGAATGATCTAGAAACATCCACAGACAACATGAATCACTAGAGAAGCATGCACAACAACTAAAATAGCATTATCTTCAATCAGGAACACCAACTAAAGAAACATAAAAACTGTCAGAATGAAAATCTTCATAACTTGATCAAATCTTCATGTGGATATCTGAAACTTGACGTGGATAAACTATATACACTTAGAAAAAAACCCTTTAGTCCACAACCTCTGATCATCAACGTACATAAAATACTAACATACTCAACTTCACTTCACCACTGACAACCTGCAACTCATTTATTGCAATTTTCTCAATATCCTCGACATATACAACTTCAAATGAATTAATGTTAATAGTGTTGACATCAACGACAACCACATATTAGAAACACAACCAAAACATCCAAAAATATCCGCCTTTGGCATTGATGGCAACACATGATGTGAAAAACACCATCAACGCAACTAACTCTTGACACTTATTCCTCCTTAGGATTTTACTCATCTTCTTCTCAATACTTTCACATAATCTTTCTCCCCACAAGGATCTTCTCCTTAGATAATGACCATCTTTTCACATGTGTCTTCTCCCCCTTTGACATCAATGACAATGATCTCTAAGCTTTGAACCATATATCTAAACATCTGAACATCTGACTACTTTGCCTGAGTAGCAGCCACCACAACATCAATCCAAATTAAGATATGACTATGAAATGCATGGATTGATGCAATGCATTACATCCTTAGTTTTGATTAGGAGGGGTAATCACCCCTAACTTCCCTCTAAGATACTCAAAAGTATCCTTAGGCAATGACTTGGTAAAAGTATCTACAATCTGCTCCTTAGTAGGCACATACTCCAATCTAACTTCTTTTTCACATACCTTCTCCCTCAAAAAGTGAAACTTGATAGATATATGCTTTGTTTTTTAATGTAGCACTAGATTCTTGGAAATGCTAATAGCACTTGAGTTATCACAGAATATAGCAATAGGCTCATCATATACAATTCTGATATCCTTCAACATCTGTTTCATCCACAAGACTTGAGTACAATTGTTAGCAATTGCAATGTATTTGGCCTCTACAGTAGACAAGGAAATGGCATTCTGCTTCTTGCTTAACCATGAAATTAGCTTCTTACCCAAGAAAAATGCTCCACCACTAGTAATTTTTGTTTTCATTCACATCTCCTTCCCAATCAACATCAATAAAGGCACTCAAATTAAGATCATCATCTTTAGGATACCATAGGCCAAGATCAACAGTTCCCTTCAAGTATCTAAAAATTATCCTCACAATAGTCACATGAGATTCCTTCGGATTAGCTTGAAATCTTGAAACAATACATACAACATTTGTGATATTAGGCCTAGTTTGAGTTAAATACAACAATCCACCAATCATTGATCTATATCTTGTCTGATTTTCTTTTGGAGAATCATCTTTTGTTGTCAACTTGCATCTGGTCACCATCGGTGTACCAACTGGATTTGAATCTTCCATACCAAACTTCAACAATTCCTTCACATACTTGGACTGAGATATAAAAATCCCTTTATATAACTGAGTAATTTGCAATCCCGAGAATAATTTAAACTCACCAATCATAGACATCTCAAATCCATTCTGCATCTCATTAGAAAACTCTATGCACAAAGCATCATCACCTCCAAAAATGATATCATCAACAAAGACTTCAACAATCAAATCTTTATTATGATCAATCTTGAAATACAGATTGCTATTAGTAGTACCTTTTTTAAATCCAAGCTTCAACAAAAACTTATCCAATCTTGCATACCATGCTCTAGGGGCTTGCTTGAGTCCATACAATGCTTTCTTTAACCAACACACCATGTATTCCTTATCAATCAACTGAAATCCATCAGGTTGCTCAACATACACTTCTTTTTCTGATTCACCATTTAGAAAAGCTAATTTGACATCCATCTGATAAAATTTGTAGTTCTTGTGAGCAACATAGGTAAGAAATAATCTTACAACCTCAATTCTAGCAACAAG
The DNA here is from genome assembly GCA_007258455.2 of Sequoia sempervirens. Lineage (NCBI taxonomy): Eukaryota > Viridiplantae > Streptophyta > Pinopsida > Cupressales > Cupressaceae > Sequoia > Sequoia sempervirens. Next base: position 21,911 of record VDFB02262852.1, read on the forward strand.
GGAAAAGGTCTCTTCAAAATCAATTCCTTCCATCTGTGAATATCCTTTACATACCAGTCTTGCTTTGTTTCTAACCCTTCATCTTGCTCATTCAGTTTGTTTCTAAGGACCCATTTAGTTCCAATGACATTCTTATCCTTAGGTCTAGGAACAAGAATCCATGTATCATTATTTTCATCTATTTTAACTCTTCTTTCATTGCTTCAACTCAATGCTCATCTTTACATGATTCATTCACACTAGTAGGCTCAGTCTTTTAAATCAAGCAATATTCTTCTACAATCTTTCTCCTTACACGTATCCACCGATACCTCGAAGTTCCAATCGCCAACCTCGTTTTTCTTGATCTCTACTTCCTCGCTTCTTTCTATTTTTCTTGATTTCTACTCAAATTGATTTGCACTTCTCTGATTTTGTCCGGTTCTTTCCCCTTTTTATTTGTAATCGCTATCCTGACGTGAAATATATCCAGTGGTTCTTTTGATGAAAATTAAAGTCTTCTACCAACGCCCACTTTCAACCATTTTCTTCAATCTTTTATTGTAACACTAGTAGGCCTTGATTTTAGTAGAATAACCCAAAAAGATACCTTCATCACTCCTAGCATCAACCTTTCCTATGTCTTCATCTCTCTTAATATAACATTTGCTTCCAAATATCTTGAAGTATTTAACAATAGGATTTTCCCTAGTCCATAGCTCAAAAGGGGTCTTACCGGTATCACCTTTGATTTGTACCTGGTTGAGTGTGTACACAACAGTACTCACAACTTCTCTCCAATAGATATGAGGGACATTTCCTTTCAACATCATTGTTCCAGCAACATCTTCAATTTTTTTGTTCTTCCTTTCCACAACTCCATTTTGCTGAGGGGTCTGCAGTGTAGATAATTGTCTCTTTATTCCATGTTCTTCACAAAAAGAATTAAATTCACTGGAAGTGAATTCACCACCTTTATCTAATCTCATACATTTAATCTTCAAACCTGTCTTTGTCTTAACCATAAATTTAAAGATCTTAAAATTTTCAAGTGCTTCAGATTTCTCCCTTAAGAGAGTAACACATACCATTCTAGAATAAACATCAATGAGTAACATGAAATACCTGTAATCTTGTAAACTTCTCACCTAAAAGGAACCACACAGATCAATATGCACAAGCTCTAGCAATTCATTTGAACAATGCTTTTTACTCTGAAATGAAATTCTAGTTTGCTTTCCAAATTTATATTCCTTGAATATTGCATTAGTAGGTTTCACCAACTTAGGTATATCTCTCATAACCTCAGTGGAACTTATCTTGACAATATTATCAAAGTTAAAATGACACAATCTCCTATGCCATAACCAACTTTCATCAACTTGAGCAATCAAACAACTTTTACTAGCAACAGTCAAGTGAAAGATACTACCTTTTTTTTTATACCTAATGCAATTTCATTTTCGAAAGTCAATATTTTGCACTTTCCATCCTTGAACTAAAGATTATATCCCTTATCAACCATTTGACCAACACTCAAAATATTATGCTTCAAGCCTTCCACATACAGAACATCATCAGTATTATGCTTGCCATCAAGAGAAATGCAACATGTTCCATAGATTACACTACTTGTATTATCACCAAATCTCACAACACCACCATTATACTTTTCCAAGCTTACAAACTTACTTTTGTTTGTTGTCATATGATCTGAACATCCACTGTCAATTACCCATTCATCTTTTTCTTCAACTCAAGCAACTAGGGCTTTCTCCACATTTGTACAGGCAACAAAATTAGTAGATACAGGATCATTTTCCTTGATAGCAATAAATACCCATTCATCATCACTTCTATTTCCTTTATCAAATTCATCATCGATTACGCCTTCATCAGTAGCATAGTGACACTTTTCCTCGGGGCCCAGCCACAGGTTCGGCTTAGGTGAGTTCTCTCCGGACACCTGATGCAAAATAACCTATCTTATTGTAAGAAAAACTTTTAAGAGGCAATTTTCCTTCATACTTACCTTTTCCTCTCAATACTCTTTTGACAATAAGTGCTTCTAGTTCTTCTATCTCTCTTTCTTCTTCTTCAATCTGTCTGATTTCATCCTCATACTTGAATGCCTTTCTAGATGAACTTTCACCCGGATCATATCTCTGTCTATCTCTTTCGGAAGTAGTAGCCTTAAATATAGATTCAAACTTAGGAAGAGCATCACCTAATTTTCTCAACTCAAAAGCAATCATCTTACCAATAAATGTATCTTTGGTTATGTTTGTTACAATCTGGAGCTCTTCAATAGCACTAGCTTTGACTTTGTAAGAATCAAGCAGCGATCTAAGAACTTTAGCAGCAATCTCAGATTCATCTATCTTTCCACTAGCACATCTAATACCACACACAAGTTCATTCACTCTTTGCATGAAAGTATTAATGTTCTCATCATCACCTATTCTTTTACCTTTCATATTTCCCTTTCAAACTCTACAACTTAGCAATCTTCACATTAGCATCACCTTCATACAAGGTTTCCAACTTTTTCCAGATCTCGTGAGCAGTCTTGAGATCCATAACATTTGTCATCTCAGAATCAGTCAAAGCAATCAACAAGGCTTCCTTAGCCCGGATATTATACTCAACATCTCTTATCTCAGCAGAAGTAGTAGCACCATTTTGTGGAATAATATACATATTACTTGTAATGCTCTAGTAGGGTTCACCAATGCATCTCAAATGGCACTCCATTCGAGTCTTCCACAAAGAATAATTTGTTCCATCAAATCTTAGACTATCCTTCTTGCAACTTGCCATCCCTGATCACCTTAAGCTATTAAAATTCTTCCAAGGAACAAGCTTTGATACCAATTG
>VDFB02262854.1:0-22587 GCA_007258455.2 Sequoia sempervirens
TATTTCATGTTCTTTGACTCAAAACTTCTTTCTACTTTTATTTTACATCTTAGATGTCTTTCCATTATATGGTACACAATACTTAATTTTCTTATGTTATCATTCACATGGATTAAACTGTATTGTTACACATTGAAACTATGCAATACATTGTATGCTACAAATTACTTTACCTTCTTATGTTAGTGTTTAAATAGATTAAGCTCTACTGTTACATGTTTTTACTATGCAACATGTTCACAATTGCACTTATTAAATTTGGAGCAATATTGTTTTAGATCCACTCCACTGTAGAGGCTTGGAATGCATTGACAATGGTTTCATTGCTTTCATAGAAACCAGTCTAATAGCAGAATCTAGAAAATTTGGATTCAATGACTGGATGTTTACAAAAAGTGCATTGCATACTTCTGTTTTCCTTCATATGTGAGTTTTCTAGCAGTTGGTTCCAACTTTCCATGTTTGTTGTTCTCTAATATTGCACTCGCCATCAATGGCTTTCTTGTGTGTTTATGATACTTGATAGCTAGGAGAATTGCTTCTTGTTGGAAGGGCTAATGAGACAAATAGGTACATTAAATTACATGTGCTTTGAGCAAAGTCTATTGGGCTGTGAGGATAGAGAATGCATTGATTATGTGTTTTTTGCTAAAGTGGCTAGTACATTCTCAAGAAAGCTTCCAAAGCAAAATGTATGAAATGTGTTGCAGGGTTGGTTGATAAAGAAGTAGTAAATGCATGGTTAATTCATGAAATGTGAGACAAGAGCTCAATTTTATATGTGCTTATTCTTGTTTATTTGTTATTTGCTAAATAGCTTCTATGTTTTTAGCTTTTAGTTTCATTCTTGGATCTTTGTTATTCTCTCATTATGTACTATTCACAAGTTTCTTCTTTCAGTCTTTGCAATGCTTGGCAAAATTTATGATATTGGTCTATTTTTTTGCAATATTTATTATCCGTTGTTTATCGTTTGTTGGAAAGCTTGTACACTTTTTAGTTATTCATTCCACTCTAGCATGTTCATTATTCTGTAAAAGTGCAGTAGCCATCAATGGTTTCCATGTGTGTTTATGATACTTGATAACTAGAAGCATTGCTTGTTAAAAGAACTAGCGAGGGAAGTGAGTAGATTAGATTACATATACTTTGAGCAAAGATCTTGTGGACTGTGCGGGAAATGAATGCGTTACTTATATGTTTATTGCCTGAATGGTTAGTGTGATATGTGAAAATATTGAAAAGCAAAATGTGCGACAATCTGTTCAAGAGCTCGTGGGTATAGATTCAACAAGTACATAGTTAACTCATGGATTGTGAAGCGAGAACTGGGTTTTATTTCTGCTTATTCTTGTTTTATCTTGGAAATGAATGTTTTAATAGAAACTTGTACAATGACCATATTTTTATCTACATAAAGATACATGTCTGAAAACATGATGTAGCTCATCACATGCACCTCATTAAGAAAAATAATTGCATAAGTAACCTTCTTGTTTCGCATAGGCATAGACATTTTTCCATAGTCTAATTAAGGTACAATGATAAAATTAAAACATACAATTATATACAAGTGGACACATTCATAATACTCATAATATGTTGTGTTCCAATTGGTAAGATAATTAGAAATACAAGTAGTAACACAATAACTATTTTTTTGATTTAATACACTCAATTCATTACCCATAGAATTTATAGGTCGAATAATATAATTTTGGCCATTCTAAAAGATAGAAACACATATCAAATATTTATAATATATGACAAGAACAAACACAAAATTTTAGTTAATGTATAATTTCAATTTAATTTTAAATCCTCCTTTATTTATTTGTTCTTTGTTGAAAAGCTTACATGTTTTTAGCTTGTTCTATTCTTTTGAAAAAATTATTATACTTTGTTTATCATTTGTTGATTACCTTGTGCATTTTTTAGCCATTGATTGTTGTTTTGCATACTGCATACATCACATTTTAATTTGTCATACTTATTTTCCCAATGAAATTTATCACATATCTTATAATATCTTTCTATTTCTCTCTTTTGCTTCTACAAAAAAGGAGTAGCAAAATTACTGTATGCAATATACAAGGAATTAAATGATATATTTGACACATGAAAGATCAAGCTGATACTTGATTTACTTGAAATCTTACGTGCATACTAGGTTTTTTTGATGCTTATTATCATATGTTTGTTGTTTTTTTGAAAGCTTATGTGTTTTTAAAGTCTACATTGCGCTTTTGCATATTAATTTTCCTCTGCAAGTGCAACACACATAACTAGCTTGATAGTGTACTTATGATACTTGATAACTACAAATATTGCTTCTTGTTAAAAATGCTAATGGGACAAGTGCGTACAGTAAATTGCATATGCTTCGAACAACCTCGTCTAGACTATGGGAATGGTATATGCATATAGAACTAGTTAATAAATAATCAATTAATGAAATGTGAACCAAGTACTGGGTTTTATTTGTACTTATTCTTGTTTTAAACTGTTTTCTAGTCTTTTAATAAGACTGTTTTTAACATTACAAAATACATTCACAATGTTAAAAATAGTTTACACCATGAATGTAGATTGTCATCTTTTTTTTGTGAAATATTGATCTTCTATTGTATGCTTTTTATTTCTTAAAAACCTTATATGTTTTTAGCTTTAGATTTCGTTCTTCAATCTTTGTCATTCTCTACCAGTGCAGTATTGCAAAATGACTAATTTCTATGTTTATCATGCATACTTGCTACTTCAAGCATTGACAAAGAATGCTTGCAAGAATTTATCATGTTCAACTATTTTTTCATCAATTTTAAAGTTGTTTCCGCAATTCAGGTTTATGCATAACATATTATATCAATGTCATACTATTTGTCACGGACTATGGTCATTTGCTCATTTCTGTCATATGCCCTTACAATTCATTTGCTTATGACCAAAGTAGCAAAAATATAAATGAATGATAAATTTTGCAAATACCTACAATGCATCATACAACAGTCAATGCATAGTTAATGCATTCAATACTATGCCAATAATAACACAATTCTTATGTTTTATATGCCTAGAGTTACGTTGCACAATTGTTATTGCTCAACACAGTTCCTTGGCCATCAAAAATCTTGCAAAAATACATAAAGTACACCTAGTGCCATTTAATACATTGACTATAGATTAATTGAGAAGCTTGCCATTTCTAGTCTACATTATATGATGGCAATAGTAAATTGCTTTCATGATAACAGTCACTTGTCTTTCATGAGAAATCCATTCACATGAAGTGCATAGTAGCAAGTTGGTACAATTTAAAGCATTATCATTTGTAATACTTGCTTGCCCAATGAATTTGATTATCTTACAACAAGTCTACTATTGATTTTACTTTCAGTAAATTACAAAAATATCAAACCATTATATACTTAGAATTTATGAACATATTTTAATATTTCAAAAAATTTATTTCTTTATTTGCTATAAAGCAATTCCAATACCTTCAAGTCTCTCAATACTAAATAACTACTTTTCTATGCTTTCCTGTGCTTCACACATTGTCAATGCAAATTGATTCCACCAGTGATGAGAATGGCAAATGTATTGCATGTGTCCCTTGATTGATGGATTACAATACTAGTATATTGTTGTCACATAATCCAATATTGTTTTAGATCTTGTTTCCTATAAGAGCTTACAATGCATTAACTCTAGGTTCATTGCTTTCACAACCATTGGCGTAGTACCAATGCCTCTAATAGTTTCATAGTCATATGTACTTCAGCAAATATGCCTATTCTGCAATCTCATTAATGTCCTTTGCAAAAACATTCACTATAAATTGCATATCACATAATTGCAATTCCGTGCATGTCTTACACATTCACTCTAAACACTTACTATGTTGACAAATAAAATAGTCTAAATGAATTTAGTTTACAAATACAAAAAAAAACATGTCTAAAAATAAAAAAAAATATTACACTCTATTCAACATAATAATTATATTACTTAAAAGACATTATACTACTCAAATTTTATTAATTGTTTTCAATTTCCTAAAACATTATTATCTTTACAAATAATTATGTTTACTATATACCAAAATTTATTCATATTCTTTAACAACTACACAAAAATCATTCCCATTCTTTTACATTTATGCATTTAATACAATATTCTAAGAATTTGTAAAACAAATTCAGTCTTGCAAACAACATTTTCTCCTTTCTAAAAAAATTATTATCTTGTAACCTGTCTTTCTAAATAACTAGTAATAATTTACTACTAGTTTAGCTATAATTTACTATTTTTTAAAACCTCTTTGCACGTACCAGCCACTTACTAAAATATTTAGTACTACTAAATTATTTTAACAAGGACAATGTTCATTTACTAATTGTACTAATTACTATTACAAATAATTTAATTTATATTCAAAATAAAATTGATATTATTATTTAGCTATTCAATTTTTTTTTATTTTTTATTTTCATTTAATACAAAATTCCCAAAAGCAATTCACGCAGGAACTTGTTTTAAATCAACAAAATTACTCTTTTAAATAACATGTAAAAGTAATTTAAATCTTGAAACAGCATTAAGTAATAATGGACAGATATTAACTACGTAATAATTTCTGAAGAACACCATTAATTGACTGCTTTAACATAAAATGAATACAAAAAAAAAATTATACTTCGTTTATTCAAACCCTACCGGCCTTGTCGTTTCCATTCAAACTTTTTTTTGCATTTATTATCTGTTCTGCATTGTCATTAAACCCTTATGTGATTTGCCCGAAAGGAAAGTAAAATCTGGGTAAGTAATTTTTTTTGGGTTGCAGTAAGCCCATTGAGAGCAAGGGTTTTGTGATCAAACCAACCGTAGTATTAAACAAGCCCTTCTCGCTTTTGGGTTATTCTTGCACACATTTAGATTAGTTTTTAGCTTCTGTTGGAGGAATTTTGGACTGTAATTTTAGTGTAGTTTTAGCAGTCATTTGGACATCGGGCTTCATCACTTTGAACAATTTGGGAAAAAAATTCAAAAGGTTTTTTCTAATATTCAGGTAAGATACCTTATTGCACTCTTTTACTTGTCAAATTCTTTGGCATTTTTTTTAGCATTTTATATTTATTGTTTTCTAGTAGGAGAGAAGATTATGCTACAAAAATCAAAGTGAAATGCGATGACTAATCAATTGATTTCTGTTTAGCAGTTTTATATAATTGTCTAGTGACTTCAAACTACATGATAACCCATGTCAGAACACTGCGTATCCCAAGAGTTTTCAACGTAATCACATACATTCTAGTTTGAGACTTGGAAAAATTTATGTATCTCCCAATCGTGCTCTTGTTAAAAAATATCAGCCCAAAACCCTTTTATTCAGAAAATTGGTGGTCGTATTGAAGCTATTACTTCCAATGTTTGTCAGTCCAGAAACGGTTTTTGGATCTGGTGAGCTTCCTGGTCAGAATCTTATCCCGAGTGGATACCGTATTTTATTGAATTTTAACGATTCATTGTGTCCTGGGATTTGGACTTGGCTTTCAATAATCCAACCCTAGATACTTCGATCTTTTCAACTCATCCTATTTAAGTCAGAGCCTTTTGTTTCCTGAAAAGCACTAATATGTCTTTGAAAAATATCCAGGAAATTGCTTTTTGGATACTGGTAAGACCCTTTTCATAGGAGTCATTCCAACTTGTATTATATTAGTTTCCAGATCTACAGGGAATTTTGAACTTGGGTTGGGTTCCTCACATTGATGCGATGTGACTTAGCCTCCAGAGCACAGCCCTTCGACATCAAGTAACAGGGGTTTGAACAAAGACGCCCACTGAGATAAGTCATCAAAATGCAACAACTCAGAATAAAGCTATGGATAATACTGAATGAATAAAAAGGTTATGTTCTTAAAGTCCTGAAAGACAGTTCTCATTATCTTGACTTTATAGTGTTTTGAAAACAAATCAGAAAATCTTTAGAGCATCAAAACTAGCAATAAACCATCTGTTAGAACTGATAACTGAGAAATTAAAATTCAGAAATTTGCTAGAAAACATTGAAATTCCTCTTGAACTTGATGTTACATTGGTTGTCTTGGTTACAGAGGTCCTTTGCCTTGTTGATCTCCCATACTTGTGGCATCACCATTCAGTTACAGGAGAAATTTGAAAATAATCTGAATTATTTTGGTGTGACTGAGTTTATCAATCAGTCAACCTTCAAGATAATCCAATATGGCCCTAATGCTCTTCTTACGCTATTCAATAACAAATGAAGTCAGTGGCCAATTTATCTCACCACTTCTTCCAGATAAGAGTTGAAAACTTGAAAGTAAAAAAGACTTACTTTCAACTGGTCGATTTGTTTTCTTCCCAGGACCGATTTTATTCTCTCCAAATACCACCTTTATAAATTGGCAGCTATAGGAGTTAAATGTGAACGATGGCTCTGATTTCATTTTCTAAGAGCTCACCTCCATAGTGTATCACCATCTTCTTGCATTTGCATGAGAACAAATTACAGGACATGAGGAATTAGAGCCTAGGAGGATTTTCCTCTTGACTAGGCTCCCAAGTGCATCCCAAATATGTAAGTCTTCCAAGACTAGGTTCCGAAGATCATCCCTAACACCCATGTCTTCTGAAGTGTTCATCCGCTCATCACTTTGCCTTCCATAGATTCCAAGATTTGCAATGTGATATGCAGTCCTATTTGCTTTCCTAAAAGAATGGGAGAACTCAAACTGTGGAAGGAGATCCAGTGATTTCGGTCTTCTTTTCCTTAACCTCCAGTTAGATAGTTTACTCTGTTGCATTGCTGTTATAACTGGGAGGTAGTGGCCTTCGTAGTCTTATGCACTGCTGGTTTTAAACTTGCTATCAAATCCAAAGGCTCCACTTTATTGTTTGTTGCTACAGGAAATTTGGATAGAGAAGGCATATTTTGTAATTCTAGATACTCTCTGAAGATGCCTCCCCCAACCGCTGAACCTGGATTCATTTTGAAATCTCCATCAAGCTTAAGCAATATTAATTTCCAGGAAGGTCCCTCATCTTACTTATTTTCTGCACTGTCCCCATTAGTGGGGCAGGAAATCAAGAGTATTATCCAAGCTATTACCCAAAAAATCATTAACCTGGAAATCCTTATTGTGATGAAATCAACAATAGTATCCAAGTTATTACCCTCAAAATTTGCTAGCCCATTTGTTTTAAATTTCCAGTTATTCAACAGTAGTATCCAAGTTGCTACCCTCAAAATTTGTTAGTCCATTTGTTTTAAATTTTCAGTAATTCAACAGTAGAATCAAAGCTATTGCAAAACACTTCTTTTTCAGCAAGTCAATTTTAGTATCCAAGTTACTACCCTAAAAAATTGTCTGTCCAAAACTTTTCGTTTTAAGGAAATGAAAAGTAGTATCCAAATCTTTTAACAAAACTACAGAGCAATCATTTTCATAAGCATTGACACAATTACAAGGAGAAATATCTGACCACTATTGATATAACTTTTACCAAAATGATTATTAAAAAGAGAAATGACTGATCACTGTCGACATAACTTTTACCAAAATAATTATTACAAAGAAAAATGACTAACGACCAATGACATAACTTTTAGCAAAATAATTCTTTCTTTGGTATTTTGTGGCAGCTCACAGGATCAAAACATTATTCTTTTGATATAGGTCATGGCAACTGCCCAGAATCACACAGAGAGAGTATTCTCCATCAAGCTATGGCCTCCAAGTGAAAACACTCGTGTGATGCTGGTAGAGCGCATGACCAGTACTCTTTCTTCAGAATCCTATTTTTCAAGAAAGTATGGTCTTCTGAGCAAGGAAGAGGCTGCAGAAGATGCTAAAAAAATAGAAGATATAGCATTTGTTGCTGCAAATGACCATGCTAGTAAATACCCGGATGCAGATGGTAGGTCTACCGTGCAACTTTATGCACAAGAAGCAAGCAAACTAATGTTGGAGGCCCTTAAGCGAGGACCCAGTACAGCCAAAGAAAGAAACCCCGTTGCCAGGGAAGCATTCCCCGAAACTGTTGAAGTGAAGGAACCTGTTGAAGTGAAGGAAACTGTTGAAGTAAAGGAAACTGTTGAAGTGAAAGAACCTGTTGCAGTGAAGGAAACTGTTGAAGTGAAGGAACCTGTTGAAGTGAAAGAAACTGTTTTTGATATATCAGGGGGGTCACGAGGATTTGTTGATGAAGCTTTAGCCACAGAGCTTCTAAGGCCATTAGAAGAGCCAGGGAATTCTTATACCAAGATATGCTTCAGCAACCGAAGTTTTGGTCTTGAGGCTGCCTCTGTTGCGAAAAGAGTCTTGATGGGTGTTCAGAAAAATTTAACAGATGTGGACCTTTCAGATTTTATTGCTGGAAGGCCTGAGGCCGAGGCCCTTGATGTAATGTCCATATTTTCGTCTGTTTTAGAAGGGTGTGTGCTGAGATCATTAAATCTTTCACATAATGCACTAGGAGAGAAGGGCATCAGGGCTTTTGGATCACTCTTGAAATCTCAGAAAACACTGGAAGAATTGTATTTCATGAATAATGGTATTTCTGGAGAAGCTGCTAAAGCCATTTGTGAGCTTCTTCCATCTGTTGAAAGGATTAGGACTTTGCATTTCCATAACAATATGACAGGAGATGATGGAGCAAAGGCCCTTTCAGAGCTTGTTATGAAATGCATTGCTCTAGAGGATTTCCGATGCTCATCAACCAGAATAGGTACCCAGGGTGGTATTAGTTTAGCAGGAGCTTTGGGAAAAGGCAACAGTTTGAAAAAGCTTGATTTAACGGATAACATGTTTGGGAAAAGAGGTGGGGTTGCTGTGAGCCAAGCTATCTCTGGACACCTAGGTCTCACAGAAGTGTACTTGAGCTATTTGAATTTTGAAGATAAAGGGGCAATAGCTATTGCCAACAGCCTCAAAGATGCAGCTCCATCTCTCAGGGTTCTTGAGATTGCAGGAAACGAAATCACTTCGAAAGCAGCTCCAGCTTTTGCAGAATGCCTTGCAGTAAAAAACTTGCTGACAAAATTTGTTGCATCAGAAAATGAACTAAAGGATGAGGGATCAGTTATTATATGTCAAGCACTTTTGGAAGGTCATGATCATCTCAAAGAACTTGATTTGAGTACAAATGGTATAACTGGAATTGGAGCAAAGGCTGCAGCTGAAACTGTTGCAAACAAGACTGATTTCAATCTGCTTAATATTGATGGAAATTGCATTTCTGAAGAAGGAATTGAGACTGTCAAAGATGTGCTGAGAAAAGGTACCAAGGGTGTTTCCGTGCTTGGATCTCTGGAAGACAATAATGAAGAAGGTGAAGGTGATGATGAAGAAAATGAAGGTGAAAACGAGGATGGGGATGAAGAGGAAAGTAGTGATAATGACACATTGTTAGAGGAGAAACTTCAGAGCCTGAAAGTGTAGCATGGCATGGAGATGTTTAGTGTAGGCACATGCATTAGGACAATTTTGGACACTTTAATCCCTTGAAGGCGAACTTTCATAGTTTTAGAACCACATGTATGTCCCTTTTAGTTTTACAGAGAGATTTCCCTTTTGGGAACAAAGGTAAGTGCATTTCCTGTTTACTGATTAGGAACAAGCGTTACCTCAATCTGAATATATGAGCTCTACTATGAACTGGAGGATTCCCAATTTTTCAATTGTTGACTGACATGCCTTTATGTCCTGTTTCTTTAGTTTGCATTACTCATGCTAGTTAAAAATATCTATCATTTGTCATCATTTTTAATGATGATAGGTTTGTGTGTAAGAGCCCCTTTTCAAAAGGTTTGCTTCTGTAGCAGCTATATCTGTATAAGGGACATTCTTAAAATATGTAAAAGCTGAATGGTGTGGTGTTCAAGATTTCAAATATTGTTTTTAGTACTTCTTTATTATTTGTCTTATGTCTTGTTTAATATAAATAGCATTTATCTATATGCCTATTTACATGAATTGTATGAAATAAGTTTAGTGCTTCAGTTGAATTCACTATTAGGATTGTCAAGTGTTTTTCATTGATATTTAAAAGATAGGACTTATTTTGCAGATCCAAAAGGTTATTTGTCTCTGAAGTTTACTGGAAGAGAAACTGTCAAATTTGAAGAACTTCCTTTCCAAAAAAAATTACACAAGATCCAAAGATAAACTTCAATTGCTTGGAATTTTTGTAAAGCAACTAGTAAACAAAATCATAGGCATATTTCAATATTTTGATTACTGTTTATTATTAATTATGTATTTTATTTTTGTGAGTTTTTTCAATTTTGTTTATTTAATCATCTGTTTGATAGTACATTTTCATGAGTAGTTAATTTTTTGAAGAAATTTTAACTCATGCACATTAGTTATAATCACAAGGCAAGGGAACCCATGAAGCACACAAGCATATTTAAGCAATGTTAGTACTGAAGAGAAGGACAACATATTAACCCAGGGGCTTTCATCTCAAATCCTGTTCCAGATTGGCAAAGCTTTAAGTGTTTGTAATGCCTTATTTGTCCTAAAATTGTTTTTTGGATAATTTTTTTGGGTTCTGTACAGGGCCCCAGCCAATGTCGCAAATAAGAGATACAATACTGAATAGCATACACAAGTCCTGTATCAATATCCCACACAGGGGTGCAACAGGCTGAAGCAAAGCACAAGACCAAGTAAAAGTAAAACATATTGAAAAACATGAACAAAAGTCAGCATGCAGACTATAACTTGCCACTACTGACCACCTTGGCACAGCTGTAAACAGCACCATGTCATCAAACAAACGAAAACACAACAAAGCTACCAAGAGACACCAAGTCTATAGCAAAGGTCACCTGCAGATGCATAATGCAAAATAATTGAAGTTCGGTTATACCCCAAGCCCTTCAAGCAACTCCAGCACCATGTGCTGCAGTCTTCAACCTATTGAATGCCTGACTGTAAATGCCATTCCCAGACACTGCAATTGTCCTAACCTGGTATTGGTTCCACATACTCCTCCAAATTATCCATCAGAACACTTTTTATAACTTCTACCCATCTCGCAGGCTGAACAAGATTGACTTTGTCTATATGGAGTGTGTGACCACTGACTACCTCCATTAAGCCTTTATTGCGTGTAATGACCATGTGCTTGATCACTAGGTGTAAATCTTGACAAAATTCTTTGAGGGTGTCCACTTCCCTGGTTAGGTTAATTAGCTCCTCATGCATTGCTTTCTATGCCCGAGCCTCTAGTACACCTTGTAGCTGCACCATGCTGTGCATATCAAAAACTGGATTCTCCTTGTTTTCTACCTCCGGACATACTAGAAGCTCCTCCAGGCCTACTCTCACTTCCTCATTTTGAACCATGGCCTCAATTTTTTTCTTGAAATCCACTAACATAGTTGCTCTGGAGCAAAGTGCACCATTATCTTCAATCCCATCTTTACCTAGAATCAATTTTACTGCTTTCAGTAAAGATACATTAGGGCAGTGGAAAATCTGGTTAAGCCAGTGGTTGGCAACTCCCCCTTTACAGAGAGGATCATGAGCTGAGCCACCACCTCGCAAAGCCACAAAAAAGACATTTGTGGTGCGCCACACAAACCAAAGCTGCACCACCCACGATGTTTTGAAAAGCACACCAATGCACCATGCAAAAAATAATTTCCAATGGGCATAGTCCATTAATGAGGCACCTTATACCATGCTGCCAAACTCACAAAAGAGATCATAATTACAAGAGGAGTCACTGATAATACCTCCCCTAACACGTGTGAAGTCTATCATACCAACTTCTGCCTTGGTAGTACTACACACAAGGCATAAATATTAATAAAATAAAGTCTACAGTGACAGGTGGAGCACCCATTAATCATAGTGGGCGATTATCCTCTTTAAGCTTAGATAGTCATGTCATGACTTTCCAAAGATGAAACACTAGAAAGATTAACCCACCGATTGGACAAAAGAGCCGCAACTTTGTTTTGCTCCCTATAACAGTGATGCACCTCCTTTAATTTATAAAATCAAAATTTCTTATCCAAATTAGGACTTCTTACAATATGGAGTGAAGCTTCCAATTCGGGCAATGCTATTTTTTAGAGCATTTATAACAATTAATGAATCTCCCTCCATTGTGATTTTGTGGTTCACAGTATACTGAAATCAAATCGGCTAAGAGATTTTCTTTCAACCCGTAGTTCTTCTTTTTGGGAAAAGCAGGAATAGGAGGGATCAGCTCCATAGGGAAAACCAAATTCAAGTTTCATCTATGCTCTTCTACATCCCTAGGATAACTACACCCTGTGCCCTCAGTTGCATTGCATTCTTCTGCAAGTCTTAACATCTGACATAGAATTTGTGTAGATGTTGCTGATTGGAAATGGTGAATCATTATTAGCCACTGCCTTAATTGCCATCTTTTTAACCACCTTTTGAACAATCCTTGCCAGGTAGTTGCCAGAATCTGGCGTTGCTTTCTTTATGCAGGCAGAAGCACGTCTCACCTGTTCTCTCAATCTTTTAAACACACATGGGAGTCTCTCAGTGTGCATTTTTTGGCTTCATGCTCCACCTGCCAGAGCAATTCTTAATGATTTTCCTTTTCAAGCTGTGCCACAGCTCAAGCTGGGCAATGGTTTCTTTCCACCCAACTCTCTGATCACTAAGCCAACTTATTTTCTCTCTCTGATTTCGTTATGATATATCACTCTTATGGTTTCAGTGGTATTGCATCAAATTTGCTCTTGGCCATGGTTATTCGCATTGTATTAGTTAATCCTGTTTTAATTTAATTTGTCATCCCTAGTAAGTGAGAATTAAATAAAAGTAGACGTTCCAAGTACATAGTCATTGCATGAGTAATATTACACTTCTATGTTACAAGGTGCTTGAATACGTCCGTTTTGGTTGAGGTCTGAATAGACAGGGTCAACTCTTTTTGTTTGTTCAATAGCAACTTCACGTCTCTTCAAGCTTCTTGTTTAATAGGGTGCAAAAGATCTCAAAACCTTGAAACATTGTAACTGGTTTAAAATTTAAATATAAAGCATCTTTTCATTTTATTAAGGAAAATACATCCCTCCCTCGAAGTCTTGGGGTTCCATTTTGGCAACACGATCAACATATTATCTAAATTATGTTCCACCTAGCTTCACTATGAACTTGAAGGGACTAAAACATACAAAACACTCCCAGAACTACATTCAAAATCTTTGGGATGAAACCATTGGAAAATTAGCATGAAGACAGGGTTAGCATGAAGACAGGGATGATGATGAGTGTACATGGATTGAAGATAGGGACAAGGACAAGTGCACAAGGATTGGGAAATCATGAGTGAGAACAATATCCTCATGGATCATAGAATGAATCAAGCTCAACTTGTTACGAAGATCAATGTAGTTGGTCTGTAGCCATCTTCTTGTTGCACTTCCTATCAGTTCACTAAAGTAAATAATTATTCATAGTATAACATGAAGATCTCTTATTAGTATTGTTTTTAAAATGTTACATTTTATTGGATGCAACCTGGTCTTGTTAGAATCAAAGGCACTTTTATTATCCAGAGCAGTTTGAAATAATATCAGCCTGACAAACCACCTTTTATGTGTTAATATTATCGTAAGATTTATTTAGGTCTGGATTATGATCCTTTTGTGGTGGTCTCCTATCCTAACTCCCCTTGAATTTTCTCTTGCAGAATTTCCATGGATAAAAGCCTTGAGATTTTTTGAGACAGGCATCAAATAGTAAGGGATTAACTCGATTCCCTATAATGTAGGAAAGGTACCAAGATACCTTGGTATAGCTCCCTCAAAAATCTATGTTGCACAAATGGCAACCAAACTTTACCCCTTTGAATGTTTCTTTTTCTCTGTTTAAAGCTATTTTAGATTGCAAAAGAGGTTTAGTGGTTTCAATGGGCTCTTTACATAAATGCTTAAGGAGATGAAAGAGAAAACCTATCTTTTGATTTTAATATCAAGATTCAACTATGTAGGTTTTGAGTAAACTTATTGCCCTACCCATCTTTTCTTTAAATTTTTAAAACTATGCGGCCTCATTTCTTCTTTGTCTATCACTCAATGCTCACAAATGGTTGCAATTATCAATGTATTTGGTTGCTTTAGGAACACATCCTCATGTACATGACACATTCTGCAAGTTATGAACCGACTATTTTTCTTTGTATTTTCGATCTCTTTTAGTAAATGTTTAAACAATAGCTTTCGCTTGATATGAATGGTTGATTTGGAATGAGTTTGGTAACTTTGAGTCTTTTAGTAAATGTTTAGAAAATAACTTTCACTTGATATGAATGGTTGATTTGGAATGAGCTCGATAACTTTGAGTCCTCTCCTCTAATAGCTATTCTATGTTCTATTTCACAAGAACTTATAGTTGTATACACCTAAAAACAGTCATGACATTTAATTAATTAAATACTAGTTATTTAATTAATATTCGACTACATATAAATAAACTCTCAATTTATTTATATTGTCTCCAAATCTAAAACCATATTCTTCTAAATTAATTAAATAAACAAATTTCCATAAGCTTATTTTATTTAATTAATTTTCACTAATCTTGATTAGGAATTTAAGCACATGTCTACAACTTTTTGTGCCACCTTACCAAGGTCACATGAAAATAAATAATTCTAATTTTTAATTAGAATTATCCTTAACCAATTTTTTTTAAAAAACACATGGCTTATTCCTCACACACTTCCACCAATTTTGGAGCACATGGTCTTTTCTTCACACTTGAGTCTTCCATCCAAATGGCATGTTGCCCATTGGTCAAGAGATTTTTCCATCCAAATGGCATGTTGTCTTTGGTCAAGGGGACAACATCTTGATTCTCTCCATCTCCACCATCCATTCTTCTTGTTCGAATCTGGACCGTTAATCATTGCCACCTCACCAGATGCTTGGAAAAGGCTATAAATACAACCCTTGGGCATTGTATTTGGTATCCACATTTGAAGTAGAGTTATTATACATGTTTATCGTTGGAGCTTGGGAGCATTTTGGAGTCTTATAGTTACATCTAACTTCATGTTTTGCTTTGCACATCTTAGCTTTAAATCTTGCTTCATAGTTGCATTTTATATCCCATCTTGCATCATAGTTGCATTTTAGATTAGTTCATTTTTAGTTTGCATTTGAACATATGTAGAATCATATATAGATCATTCTAGTTCAATACCATAGCATCCACCTCCATTTGTTTATTTATCATAATCACCATCATTCCTTCATCATAGCATTCATCATCATTGTTTGCATATAGTTTTATGTAGGCATTTAGTTGGCTTGCATGTTGAATACTAATCTCGTTTCTTAACTGTCATTCTAATAGTCTTTGTGCACATAGAAATTTGAGGGCCAAAAGGTTAAAAGAATCATTAAGAATAGAGGACAATAAGATGTTCTTGAAAGATTTAGTTTGTTACAAATTAGAATGACTTGTTTGCTTTGAATCTTTAATATAAATCGTTTCATTAAAGTTTGTGTTGATTTTAATTTTGCATATTTCACACACACGCAGAATGGCGCCCACCGTGGGGCCTTGCTCTTATATTATTAACATGCTTGAAAATTTATATTCACAGGTTCAGACGTGAGACTTTTGGCCTTCTTGCACCTGTTTTGGCACCTCTTGCACCCATTTTGTGCCTCTTACTGTTTTGACTTTTGCCCATTTTGTGGCACCTTTTGCACATTCTGTGGCGCCTTTTGTCTTTGTTTTGGTGCCTTTTGCAGTTTCCTTGTTTTTCACTAAATTCGAAAGCTAAGACTTTGTGTTGTTGTTTTACAGGTTTCCCAAATTCGCTGTCAAAGACATTCTTATCAAACTACTGACATATTGCAGGGGTTGGAAGTGATTTAATTGTTTCTTTTTGGTTAAGTTAGGAACATAGCTTAATTAAAAGGTTAATGAACTCCATGTCTTTTGTGCTTGATGAATGGTAGGCATATGCTCTCCCCTTAACTGGGTGACCAAAAAATCAGATCCATTATTGTTTATCTGAGAGTGTGAGTGGAGTATATTGCATGTGTTCTCTCTTTATTCACATGGAATAAAGATTGATCGAACTATAGGTATACTTGCTTGCTTTTGTTTATCTTAAAGGGCTTGCCTTGTGGGAAAAAGTAATCACCCAAGGGAACACCCAACCGGTAACATGCTAAAGCCAAGCGACTTCCAATTGGTATATAAATGTGGATATTGGAACAAAGACCAATATCATGAGGATAGTTCCGATGAGAAGGGCAACAATGGTCTCTCATCGCATGGATTACCCCCCATGAATGGAATTCCTGTACTAAAACCCTTGTTATAGTTTGGCCAAAAACCTTTATCTATTCTTTGGTGCAACAACGGTCGTTGCGAAGGCATCCACATTCTCGCAATTTTTAGTAGAGATGATAAATATGCCATGGGAAATTCATGGGTATTGGTGCTTGGCTGCCTTGAGAAGTGAGTATCGTGGAGGGGAGCCAATGGGGTCAAGCATCTAGTCATCCACTAAGAATAAGTGCGATTGGGGTAAAACCCAGGTGAAATCCAAAAGAATACAGTCTATCACAACCTTAGAAGTGTACATTGCTTGATGTGTCTTTATCAAAGTGTTTTCAAAACAAATTTCAAACAAAACATCACGTCAAAAGTGAGAACCCTAATTCAGAATTACATTCATTAAAACAACCAAATCTCCAACTGGAAAATTAAAAAAAAAACCAAACAAACTTTCAAGAAACAGTGTTATTCTCTTAGTTTGTAGACCTTCTAGCGCATATTGGCTTCCTTCTGGCACTTTTTGCACCTTTTGTCTATGTTTTGGCGCCTTTTGTAGACCACAAAATAGTGACCTAGATTCATCTCCTGTCTGACAGTCAGTCTCATTATGAGAATCCTCAGTAGTATTCAGTCATTCCCCAGTTTTACCAGTAGTCTAAACTTGCCAAATAGGTCTAACAAGTGAACATGTCTAACTATACCAAGATCTAACATTCTAAAGTACCCAAAATAATTCAAAATATCTTTGATTTTCAAGCTTAGTTTCCTCATCAGGATCTATCATCCTTTCATCACGAAATGAAGCTTGCTTAATTAGATTCACCCTAGTTCACGTCAATGGAATTTGTCATTCTATTTGAACTTGGGTAAACCCTTGGCACTCCCAAATTGAAGATTAAAAGTTTAGTGAAAACTATAACAATTGTATGCCCATTTTAACAAGACCCCAAAAAGTATAAACTCAAAAAACAAGAAATTGAAACTCAAACCACCTTAGCTGAAATAGATGAGGATCAATTGAATGCTTTAACTCATCAAATGAAAAACCTTCAACAAAAAAAAAATATGGGATATACAGGGAAACAATCATAGAAAGGATATTTGTTATGGACATCTATTCTTATCCATTTGACAAAAATCTGGGACATGACACATTCTCCATAACAACTTCATCATCAAGTTCCAATTTCTTTGAATTCTTGAAAAAGTTAAATGAAAGCCCAAATCAAAGTCTTGACATAAGGAATGTTGAATAATTTTACCCATGTCATGCATCTATCTTCATCTCCCATAAATAAAAATAAATCTTAGATTCTTTCACCCAGTGAATAATTCCATCCAAAACCTACCTTCACTCCTATCATGCCCCTTACGCATCTGTGATTTATGTCAATCTCTTAGTCCAAACCATGCTATCATAGACTCGTCTACACATCAAGATCAAAACATTCTTTCCACTTCATTCAATGATATCAAAATTCCACAAGTTATTCCAATCTTGGACCAAGACCCCATGTCTCAAGAATTCTATGATGATCCCCTCCTTTCACTTGTCATCCACAATGATTCCTTTCCATCTCAAAAGAAAAGTATTCTTCCAAGTCATCCTTCCACCACACATTAATGAATCCATACCATCTCATGATTCCATTGCATCCCGGGAGCATGATAATTCTTCCATCACATCTAATGATGTCACTATCACCCACGATGATCAAGATATGCTTTCTAAAATATCATGATTCCCTTCCTCATCAAGATCAAGATATGCTTCCATTTGAGGATACCCTTTCATTTCATGAGGATGTTCATCCTTCTCAAGATCAAGATATGCCTTTCACACCACTTCACGATGATTCCACACCTAATAAAGAGCAAGTTACTTCATCTCCTACACCTCGTGATCCTTTTCCAAGTCAAGATCAAAGTACCCCATCATCCCCATGTCAAGATCCTATCACACCTGTACAAGCTATTCATGACCCCCACACCTACAAATTGGGATCCTCCACCTTTATCTGCTCTGGTTTATTTCCAACACCTATCCTTTCATCCATATCATATCCTCCCCAAAATGGACTTGCCTCTTGTTTCACAAACAATACCTATCCCATTGGTAAACGAATGTGTCAAAGTATGAACTACAAAGGAAAAGGATTAGGCCTCTATGAACAAGGTATCCTAGAACCCCTTTTTGCTCACGAAAATCCATATTATCACGGCCTTGGTTATATGCCTAAGTATCGTAGTCCTTCAAATCTACCATCTATCTTAGGTCCTCATCCTAATCCACCAAACCTTCCATCTATCCTAGGTCCTCATCTTAGTCCATCAAACCTTCCCTCTATCCTAGGTCCATATCTTATTCCTCAAGAACAACAAAGGCACACATCCTTGATGCCCTTTTAGAATTCTACCTACACTCACTCATTCATAATACCTACATACCATTCATCTCAATCCACCCCTCCCATTGCTCTTGGAAGCAATTTGGGTGCCAAATGTCAAAAGCTTCTATATCAAAATCCACATGTATCAAAGGATCAACATGTCTCCTCGAAGAGGCATGCAGAAATAAAAGAAAGAATTTATTCAAAATCAAGGAAAAATAAAAAAGGCCACAAAGGCCCACCAAAGAAAAAAGGAAAATTTCAAAGTCCACAAAGGTCCATAAATCAAAAGGCCACAAAGGCCCATCAAAGCAAAAGGAAAAATTTCTAAGACCATAAAAGGTCCATAAAGCTAAAAGAAAAATCTCAAAGGCCACAAAGGCCCACAAAGCAAAAATCAAAGTCAAAAGTCATGTGGATTCCAAAATTTTTTATAGAAGCAATAAAATCTAAATTGGCATCCAAATTTGCTAATCCAAAAGCTTCCTCCAATTTGTCATCTAAAAACCTATCACCTTCCAAATCCATTTTTCCTCCATCACTCCACCACCCTTCAAGGTGTGTGCCAATGTTGATCTTGCCACCCTTTCCATCTATCCATCAACAAGTCTTTCCACCTCGTATCCATTATCCAACATTCATCCCCCATCATTCTCCTTTAATCCAAACCTTTGGACAATAATAGGCCAACATTTATGAGTCTAATCCCCATTGCCATGGTTTATTAGAGGGACATTTGGTTGTGAAACTTGATGCTTAAATCCTTCTTCCATCTTCCTATCATGCATATATTATCTTCCACATTTTCACCTTTGATCTTGAAAAAGTTAAGGATCTCCTCAAACATCATATATCTTATCCTATATGCTCTATCCATATCTTCCGTACCATATCCTTCACCTTATTCATATTCCATCATTCTTTCTAAGTACATCCTTTCTTCCCTTCCTTGGCCTTGATGAGGAATAGGGGAAAAATACTTGGGCATTGTGTTAGTATCTTATTTAGTTTATCTTGATAATCCCATTCATTATCATTATCCTCACTTTCTTCCATTCCATATCTCCTATCTTATCGAAATCCATGTCATCATGTCCCTTTGCAACCTTGAATCTTATCGTGCAAATCATATTTGAGCCTAGCTGTAAAACATTATCCAATCCTCATATCTTTTGTCAATCAATCATCAACAATCATCAATCTTATCATACTTAGAGGAAATTAGTGATCCTAAGTACTTATCATCATCATTCCTTATGAAATCAATCATTCCTGGAATTTTACTCAATCAACCATTATCATCTTTTGACAAGAGATATGTTGCTTGTGTGATATGTTTTGCAGTGAATCTTTCATTTTGATCTATCATTTATCCATGGTTGCATTACCTCTTTTGTGGGGCATCTTGTTTCTTCAATCAGTCATATCATATCATATCATCCATCACGCTTCCATATTTGCATCCATCATGCATCCATGTCCACATCATAGCTTGATCCAGTGTATGTATCATGATCTCCCCTAGTACTACTCAGCTCATTCTAAAAATCAGTTTGTCCTATTTCATCGCATTGAGGGCGTGTCTTGCATTGGATCGAATTCATGTACATTCTTGAGGTCATAAAATAAAAAATCCAAAAACATTCAAAACATATGAAAAAATAAAAAATAGGTCAAAAAGTCAAAAAGACAAAAACATAGTCATCTTGTTGAACTACGTCGTCTCTAAGCTTTGAATGTAGGCAAGGTTGATCTTTGATCATCCCTTGAGACATTTAGGTCAGTCTTCTAGGAGTCCGTCATAATAAACTGGCATTTTCATGTTCGTGTCTTCATCTTGTAAAAATTGGCCGGGTCGTCAGTCGAACTACGTGGTCTCTACGTGTACAACGTAGGTAAGGCTAATTTGTTGATCAACCCCTGAGGCCCCTAGGATAGGTCTTTAGGTTAGGTTTTGGTCATCACAATCGTGTCTCAACCTAGATTGGGGGAAAAATCCTGAACTCACTGGGGGCAAATAAACTTTGGGCTTAAACCAACAGACAAACAACAGTAGTACAACACAACCCAAAACAATGATCATAGTGCAACTCAACATTAAACATCAATCACACAAACATAAATGCATCAAACACCCAAATTAAAACAACCAAATCAGATCAAAAGTGAACTTCAAATGGATGATGTTCATTCTGAATCATGGGTTTATCATGTTAAACACAAATGTTCAATTGTTGTACTTTTATTTTTGTTATCATATCTCTGGAGCCCCTCGATGATGTATCGAACTAGAGGAGCTAGGAAGGCGTATTATTTTTCTTTGTCTGCTGTTTGTGAGTTGATCATTATTGTGCAAATTATCGTGAGACATGCGCTACAAAGTATCACCGATGACATTTCCAATTTGCATAGGAAAAGGATTAACTCTTGTCTGTTTACGCAAGAAATACTTAGGTCATCTCAGTTTAATTATACTTAGATGCTTGTGTTAACTTGCACTATCAAACATCATGGAAGTAGTACTCAGGTCATCATGGTCTAAATATACCATTGATGCTTGTACTCACTTTCAACATTTTAAAGGCCCAATGATGATAAAAAACACGACAAATTGGCTATTAGGAATGCCAACTTTTGCATACGAGATCTGCATGGTTAGAGTAGAGTGCATCCATGTTAGTTTGCATCGTTATTTATGGGATTTCCAAAGCTGCAACAATGATGTTATCTCTTGCATTAAGGGATTGAATACACTTGAAATTGCCAAAAACACATCATTTTCATATAGTTCCACATCACTTGCATTATCATCAATTAGAAAACATTCTCATTTAGTTGCATATCACTTGCATTAGAAAAAATTATAACATCATTCATCCATTCATGCATTACATCATAATATTTGCATCAAAAAACACAAAACGACGTCCATCACATCTCATTTACATAATCAAAATCATTTCATATAGTGGCATTAGGGAAATGGTTCACTAAGCTTAAATGAGTGAGTCTCTTTAGATTTCTAAAAGAATTGGGAAATATGTCAGGTTTTGCGAAGCTTAATTTAACAAAGAATCAACTGACGACAACCTTCCCACAACTCTTGGAAGATGGATAGATTCACTCATTTAAGCTTAAGATTCTAGAACACAGTCATCTGCATAATCATTTGCATCACATAATCATAATTCATCATTACAAAACATCATATATCATTTGCATTGCATCCATACATAATCAATATAAACATCAAATTTAATCACATATCATTATTGCATAATCAAATCCATTTCACATAGTATAAAACATCATTTGCATAAATCCATAAAACATATAAGCATTATCATGTCACATTATCCTTGCTTATATCACATAATCGTCATGTCATATCATCATTGCATACATTCTCATAGAATTAGGTACCATCACACAACCATTTCATCAATCATACATACACCCATTACATCATTTATTTGGATCAGAAAAATACAAAAAAAGTAAAATGCATCACATTTCATAATAGGATCCATCATGTACATCATACAAAAATCATTCATAAAGAATCATAGAATCGTAATGCATTAGTTGCATCATCATTTGCATCCATAACATATCATATCATATCATCATCATATAGAACATCACATAGCATCATAAAATAGAAATCAAATGCATCCATCATAATTATCATGATCATGATCATATGAAAATCATAGTCACATAGATCAATCATTATCATCGCCGCATGTCATATATAACTCAAAATGGTTATCAAAGTGTACAAGGACATCCAAAGGTATAAAGAGATACAACAATATCAAAACTGGCAGTGTGTAATAATGTCTCAAATCAAGAGGTACATCATCAATGTCTCA
>VDFB02262855.1:0-18102 GCA_007258455.2 Sequoia sempervirens
ATCATGGAAGTAGTACTCAGGTCATCATGGTCTAAATATACCATTGATGCTTGTACTCACTTTCAACATTTTAAAGGCCCAATGATGATAAAAAACACGACAAATTGGCTATTAGGAATGCCAACTTTTGCATACGAGATCTGCATGGTTAGAGTAGAGTGCATCCATGTTAGTTTGCATCGTTATTTATGGGATTTCCAAAGCTGCAACAATGATGTTATCTCTTGCATTAAGGGATTGAATACACTTGAAATTGCCAAAAACACATCATTTTCATATAGTTCCACATCACTTGCATTATCATCAATTAGAAAACATTCTCATTTAGTTGCATATCACTTGCATTAGAAAAAATTATAACATCATTCATCCATTCATGCATTACATCATAATATTTGCATCAAAAAACACAAAACGACGTCCATCACATCTCATTTACATAATCAAAATCATTTCATATAGTGGCATTAGGGAAATGGTTCACTAAGCTTAAATGAGTGAGTCTCTTTAGATTTCTAAAAGAATTGGGAAATATGTCAGGTTTTGCGAAGCTTAATTTAACAAAGAATCAACTGACGACAACCTTCCCACAACTCTTGGAAGATGGATAGATTCACTCATTTAAGCTTAAGATTCTAGAACACAGTCATCTGCATAATCATTTGCATCACATAATCATAATTCATCATTACAAAACATCATATATCATTTGCATTGCATCCATACATAATCAATATAAACATCAAATTTAATCACATATCATTATTGCATAATCAAATCCATTTCACATAGTATAAAACATCATTTGCATAAATCCATAAAACATATAAGCATTATCATGTCACATTATCCTTGCTTATATCACATAATCGTCATGTCATATCATCATTGCATACATTCTCATAGAATTAGGTACCATCACACAACCATTTCATCAATCATACATACACCCATTACATCATTTATTTGGATCAGAAAAATACAAAAAAAGTAAAATGCATCACATTTCATAATAGGATCCATCATGTACATCATACAAAAATCATTCATAAAGAATCATAGAATCGTAATGCATTAGTTGCATCATCATTTGCATCCATAACATATCATATCATATCATCATCATATAGAACATCACATAGCATCATAAAATAGAAATCAAATGCATCCATCATAATTATCATGATCATGATCATATGAAAATCATAGTCACATAGATCAATCATTATCATCGCCGCATGTCATATATAACTCAAAATGGTTATCAAAGTGTACAAGGACATCCAAAGGTATAAAGAGATACAACAATATCAAAACTGGCAGTGTGTAATAATGTCTCAAATCAAGAGGTACATCATCAATGTCTCAATTGAATCAGTGTATACATCAGGTCTCAGTACATCATCAAGTCTTAGTACATTAATTAATCCTATACTAGGGCATATCAATCTATCAGAGAAGTCAAACCACATCGCCCAATCAAATCTGGATCCGCTGCACTAGATGCGAAATCATGTCCCACGTCTTTCAGAAGCGTTCCCTAGATTGAAGAATTCTAAAATCATCCTATGATCATAACATATCGCAAATCAACAATCTTATCAATCAATCAACCCATCAATCAGTCAAAATTAATCATCCTATCAATCTAATCAGCTCTGGTGAGACTTTGATCAAATCTCATGAGCATTCATCAATCAATTCAACCTCGCCTATCATGAGGTTCATCAATCGATTCAACCTCACCTATCATGAGGTTCATCAATCAAATCAACCTCGCTTATCATTAGGTTCATCAATCAACTCAACCTCACCTATCATGAGGTCAATCATCAATCTATCATTGATCCTCACCTATCATGAGGACAATCATCAACATCCTATCATTGACCATCACCTATCATGAGGTCAATCATCAACATTCTATCATTGACCATCACCTATCATGAGGTCAATCATCATCATCCTATCATTGATCCTCACTTATCATGAGGTCAATCATCAACTATCACATCAACATCATCAAATTAATTGGTTGAATGTGATCATCAAACATCAAAAACACAAGGGGGCAACATAAGGCATCAATTAATCAATCTGGCAGGCTCAATCTTCTTTTTTGGGAGATAAATCATTTTGAAGCACAAAATTTTGAGATCATCATTAAATCATCGACAAATCATCAAAATTTTCAAAAATCCTAAAATTCAAAAATTCACCAATTTATTTCCCGATGGGGCATATATTCGTCAGTACCTGCAAATCAACGTTTGGGGCATCAAAATTTTTCTCGGCATCAATATCAAATTTTTCTTTGAAGCTACCTATAAACACATTACTTCAAAGAGGGGAAAAATGTATACACCTAAAAACAGTCATGGCATTTAACATTTAATTAATTAAATACTAGTTATTTAATTATTCTTCTAAATTAATTAAATAAACAAATTTCCATAAGCTTGTTTTATTTAATTAATCTTCACTAATCTCGATTAGGAATTTAAGTACATGTCTACAACTTTTTGTGCCACCTCACCAAGGTCACATGAAAATAAATAATTCTCAACCAAATTTTTTTAAAAAGCACATGACTTCTTCCTCACACACTTCCACCAATTTTGGAGCACATGGTCTTTTCTTCACACACTTGAGTCTTTCATCCAAATGGCATGTTGCCCATTGGTTAAAAGATTCTTCCATCCAAATGGCATGTTGTCTTTGGTCAAGGGGACAACATCTTGATTCTCTCCATCTCCACCATCCATTCTTCTTGTTCGAATCTGGACTGTTGATCATTGCCACCTCACCAGATGCTTGGAAAAGGCTATAAATACAACCCTTGGGCATTGTATTTGGTATCCACATTTGAAATAGAAGTTTACGTGTGTATGAAAATATGCCTATTATAAATGATTCAAAACACATTCAATAAAACCTTATATATCAAAGAAGCTTAAAGAAAAATAAACAAACTCTTAGTGCAGCTCCTTCAAAGTCATTTTATTGCTCCCTATCTCCAACGTTTCGTTGGTTCAAGTTGCTCTCAGATTTAGTATGCCAAGCTCAATGAAATGGACTACTAGAGAATGAGATTTAAACTAAAATGCATACTATACTAAGATGCAAGATTATGCTATGCTATGATCAGATTATTGCTAAGATATGATTATTGATAGAATGCTAAAGATGCAAATGCATAAGTGTAATTGTGTGTGTGTATATGTGTAACCAATGCTTGGATTCGCACATGTACTTATAAACTTTTTTGGGGATTTTGATTGGCTAAGTTGATCAACGGCTGTGATAATCCCTGACAGATTGAACGGTCGAAGATGGATGAGACTGGAAAGAAAATTAGAAGAAAACAAATAAAGCATGATTTTTCCATTTTCATGGAAGAGATAAGATGAGATGATTAACAAAATCATCTTTTTTAGAAGATAATGGAAAGATATTGAGAAGATAAATAATGAATTATCAAATTCAATTATTTATTTATGGGTGCATGTAGATTTTTCTTAATTAAATAAATATTTAATTAAGATTTTGAGGAAATCAGAAGATTTTATAATTAAATGAAATATTTAATTATGATTTGAAGAAAATAGAAGATCTTTAATTAAATAAAATATTTAATTAAATTTGAAGAAATGACATGTGCATGAAATTAATTAAATAAATAAAGTATTTAATTAATTAGATGAAAGTTTTAAATAGAAGAAAAGAAATATTTAAATTTAATTAAAACAAAAGATTTAATTAAATTCAAAAGATGATAATTAATTTAAATAAATAAAATGTATTTATTTAATTAATCAAGTAGACATGTGAAATAATTAAATAAAATAAATTTATTCAATTATGGTGGGAGAATAAAATGAATGAACAATATAATTAAATTAATTAAATTTAATTACATGTAGAAGACTTTAGAGAAATTAATTAAATAATAAATATTTAATTAAATGTCGATTGATTAGACATGACCAATTTTATGCACATACTGAGTTATTATGTAGTTTATCATTAGATCTTGGGAGCATTTTGGAGTCTTATAATTACATCTAACTTCATGTTTTTCTTTTCATTTACATCTTAGCTTTAAATTATGCTTCATAGGTGCATTTTACATCCCATCTTGCATCATAGTTGCATTTTAGATTAGTTCATTTTTAGTTTGCATTTGAGCATATGTAGAATCACATATAGATCATTCTAGTTCAATACCATAGCATCCACCTCCACTTGTTTATTTATCATAATCACCATCACCCCTTCATCATAGGATTCATCATCATTGTTTGCATATAGTTTCATGTAGGCATTTAGTTGGCTTGCATGTTGAATACTAATCTCGTTTCTTAAGTGTCATTTTAATAGTCTTTGTGCACATAGAAATATGAGGGCCAAAAGGTTAAAAGAATTATTAAGAATAGAGGACAATGAGATGTTCTTGAAAGATTTAGTTTGTTGCAAATTAGAATGACTTGTTTGCTTTGAATCTTTAATATAAATCGTTTCATTAAGGTTTGTGTTGATAATAATTTTGCACATTTCACACACACACAATAGTTTTGTCCAATTTTAAATATTATGAGAATATTAGTTCAAACAAATTGTTTTCTTTATAGAGATGCAACCAATTTTTATTTATTTTTAATAAATGTTTAATGTGTATTAATATATTGTAAAATTTTATTAAGTTATTTTTGATATTGATAAAAATGAGTTTGAAAGGGTTTGAATTCTTGTACAATAGAATGGTCACATCGTTGACAATGCAAGTACCATGAAACATGGGACAAATCAAATAGTCCTACAAAATTAATTAGAGTGATACACAATTGTAGCTTAGCTAACATACACAATAACAATAAAAAAGAAACAAATGAGATCTTGGGCCTAAATTAAACAATGCTAGATCCAACCCTGTGTAATTTCACACCCTTAACTTTAGTATGAGATTGAGAGATAGATTTAGGAAGACCTTTCTTTGACCTTTGTACAATAGTCCATGAAATATTATCATCCAAATCCACAGAAAGATGAGAATTTCTCCATGAGAACTCATTAATGTGCACAAAAGGAACAATGGAATGATATATTAGAAAATAAACTATTTAAATTTAATTTTAGAATATAATTTATGATTAGGAAACCATAAACCTTGTAATGGTAAATGAATGGTTTTATAATCTTATTTAATAAAATTAGATTCGTGAGGTTTGAATACTAAAAGTAGTATTCAATAAAGTTATATTTTAATAAAAAATGTAAGGAAGTTGTTTGGGTCTCTAGTCTTGTACTATTACCACTATAAATGAACAAATTGTTTTTTATTAAGTAAGCAACATTTATAGGGTGTTGTACCCTTCACACGAAAAGCCCTTAGGGATAAAGAGAAGCTAGTTCAAACCAGGACATGAACTAGGAGAAGAAGCAAAGAACAAAAGGGATTTGATCCTGTTACAAACAAGAGTCACTAGGGCTCGAAAGAATAGGCCAAAAGACCACACAAAGAAACAACTGATAGAAAGCTGTTGAACAATAAATTAGGACTAGACAACGCATAACCTGAGGGGACTAATCTGACTTCCTTAACCCTAGGCCATGAAGAAGCGACATATTTGGGGAGTCCCTTATTCTTCCTCTGCACAAAAAACTAGGAAGAATCAGAATCGAAGTCCATTGAGCGAGGTGAGAGGAGCAGATCCTCAACAACCACCACAGTAAAAGAGCCACCATCCAGCGAGGGAGACGACAATGTAGAAGAGGAGTCAGGAGCAATCAAAGGACCAACAGAGGCGATCAACAAGGGATGAGCAGGCTCTGCCTGAGCAACAACATCAGTTTGAGGAAAAAATGGTTCCACATAAGGGATAGCAAGAATAGGAGCTTGAAAAGACTCAGACTCCTTTGAAGCTAAGGAAGGGTTGCCCTCCACGGAGGAACCATCCGAAGAGGGAGAACCAACTGTGAGATGTTCTGCGTGAGCATCCTTCCACAAGGCAACAATGCCCTTGCGGTGAGTGAGATGGCAACTCGAGGCCAAATGAATAGTGGAGAAACACCTCCTGCATCGAAAGGGGAGGCCCTCATAGTCCAACAGTTGTGTCCAAGGCCTATCCTCCACCAATAAGACCACATCACCATGGAGAGGTTTAGAGATGTCCACATCTACTAAAATACGAGCCACCATAGTATGCCCTAGATCTTGAGTCATAAAGTCCACCTTCAAAAAGTGTCTAATGGCATTTCCAATAGCTTCATAACATGAATCCTCCCAAAATTGGAAAGGAAGGTTCGATAGTTGGACCCAAACTTGTTTGGTATTCAGCAGCTTCGGAAGAGGATTGAAAGAGCAAGATCAAGGCTTGATGGACAATGAATGAATACCCCACATCCACCCCCTTTCCAACACACAATCCCTCTTCGTGGAGGAGGCGAAGGTTGCTAAGAAGAATCCCCTTGCACTGGGATAGAGCTCAATTTTCCCAGAGACAATAGGCTTTCAGGAGCCAAAAACCCAATCATGGAGATTGGGAAGGGAGGGCCACAAGCCATTAAACTTGTAGACCACACCCTGTTTCAAATAGTAGTCCTCATTTTCAACAACTTCAAGTCCACATACCACAATAGGGGAAGCATGGGCATAGGGAAAATGTCTAACCCTAGCTGGAGTAGGTAGAGTTTGAGCACAATCCTTTGAGATTGCATTAGAAAAGGACTTTTGATGGCAGCCCGAAGCGTTAGGGAAACCACTAGAAACAAGAATTGAAGGCTGCACCACATAAAGTTTAGGAGCAGAGGGGACTGATCCTACCAAAGCCCCAACCACTCGAGGAGAAGGGCCCTCATAGGGCATTGGAGCCAAGGTCGCACCCAAACCAGCTTGCACAACATCCACATTCAAAAACATAACTTCTCATTGAATGCAATCTCCAACTTGATGAAAGCCCACTAACTCCCACCTGGTGCCACAACATGAACCATCTCGCACAACAACTTCCATTGCCCGTTGCTCACCGATCTGAGGATTCCCGTCCACACTTGTTCGTTGCTCGCCGTTTAGAGGATTTCTGCTCGACGTCATTTCAAAAAATATTGAGGAAATTATTGTTCAACTTTCTAATAACAAATTGTTATTGGTACAATGATTATTAATTAATAATATAAGTTAATTTTAATAATTACCAAGCATATTAATGATATAATAAAAACAATACTAATATATTAATAAAAGTATAATTATTTATAAAATTAATATAATAAATATTTATATAATATTTTTCTAAATATAAGTATGCTAGTTTAAAATTTATTAAAGATATTCATAAATTTTTTCACCCAAGAAAATATATTTATTAATAATTTTTAATTATAATTTTAAAAAATGATAGTGTTTTAATTTAAAAGGTTATTACACAATGAACATACTTAAATCTATTAAAGTAGGTCTATTAGTGAAGGCATTTGTATTCTATAATATATATTAAATAACTCAAATTTAAATGGAAAGGTCACATCTATATATATATTTCTTTATTCTAAAAAAATATACATAAGACTCGAATTAAAATATAATTATACAAAATAATTTTAAAATATTTATATTTAAATTAAAATATAATTTAACAATAAATAGAATTATCCACTATGCGAAAGTCGTTGTTGCCTATTATAGTCTTGAATTGGCTCAGAGAAGAGGGTATAGGAAGATCTGGTTGGAGGGTGATTCTTTGAACATTATCAATAATTTGAAGAATATATCTCCTCCATCTTGGACAATTGAGGCCTTGATCAGGGATTCTATTGAAATTATTAAATCCTTTGATAATGTTTATATCTCCCATATTTTGAGAGAGGGAAATATGTTAGCTGATTTCTTCACTAAATTTGGAGTTAGAGATAGTAAGGTTTGGGATTTAAATGACCCTATCCCTTTTGAGGCCACTACTATTATTATTAATGAAAGTTAGTCTTATGGTGATCTTTTTATTCATTGAGGTGTGCATGGCTTACTCATGGTTGAATGATATTAGTGTAAGGAAAACTAGATGGAAAACAATTCTCCTAACGCCAATACCTCAGAAAGAGTGCGTAAGTACTTTTAAATTTTCAATTACCGTTAAGATGCACTATGAGACAGATTACAGAAATAGAGTATTTAGACAAACACACATGAAACACCAGATATACGTGGGAAAACCCTTACGGGAGAAAAACCCACCACACCAAGAGAAATCACTTTGTATTACAGTAATCAAAATTACATACAATTCCAGACTTATCTTCCTGGTGTCATTATACAGCAGCATTCATCATGAACCTTCTTCGAACAGAGACATCCAAGTTACAGCCTTTACAGATTTTAATTCCTTCACTGATACAGTTTTAATTCTTCACACTTCACTGTTGATCGAACTACTATCCAACCCCCAAGCGTCTGCAACTTCCAACTATATCCATGGTGTTCCCTGACTGTTGAGATTTCCCATAGAACTGTCGCATCGAACCAATTGCTAACAGTTCACTTTTGGCTTCCTCTATTTGTCCACGAGATTCCATTATGACATTCAGACGGTCAACAAAAATCGTAATGCTCTGGCATCTCGGTGAGACACTAACAGTGTCTCGCCGATGCCACAAATACTTCTTACCAATGTTTCCAAGAGTCATCATAGTTTCCAAGATGTTCTATCGAGCTCCATAAGTTACACAGAGCCACCAAGCAGTCGCCCAGACTTACCGCTTTCGCCAAGAGATCATAGCAAGTCACCAAAGGTATACTGCAGACTTAAGTCATATCGAGCTTCAAGAGACAGTCGGCAAGACTCACATCTATCGCCGAGAGTTCATACCGATCTCCATACGTTTCACCGAAGTGTTCAACATAAAACAGTGTCGGCAAGACATGTAGCTCTCGCTAAGACTTCTTATCGATCTCTATGACTTATCCCGAAAGCCTTTTGTCTGTCGCTAAGAGTTACACCGAAATCATCACTTGAGTCTTTGTCGTTGAGACATATCCACATCGGTAGGACATCTTACCGATGACATTTCCTTCGGCCAAGTCTCCCCGATGAATACAAAACAAACACTGTCGGCATAACATTTTCTTTCGCGGTGACTTCTTACCGAGTCAATATGGGTTACCCCGAGGACCTCAACGTAAACGTGTCGGCAAGAGACTAACACTTCGCTGAGACATCTTAGCGAAAACCTTTAGCTTCACCGAGGACCATAGTCGCCAAGAGTCTCGCTGATATACGATTGAATGGCCTTTCGGCCAGAGGTCTCCCGAGCGCTATAAGGTCATACCGAATACATCATGCTACAGTGATAGACTCCACAGTGCAACCTTTTGCAAGACAATGATAGGGTCACAACGACCTGTTCAGAAATGAATAAAGCAAACTACTAGTCGGCCAGACATGGAACCTGTCACACCGACTTGGCACTCATGGAGGTTTCAGCCTGTAATGCTTGAGACACATATTTCCAACAATTAGTAAGGATGTTAAAGCATGATTTTGAGGGAAGGCTCATAAGGCGCCAAGTTCAAATTCATTATAGTATGTATGTCCTGTATTAGCTTCGCATCGGATTATGGGTGTTATTCACCTAAGTTTCCAGAGTCTTTTGTTGGATACTTCAGTTCTGGGTGGTGTTTGTTGCCTTCTTCTGAGTTTCTTGCTGAGTGCTTGGTCTCTGTATTCAATCGTCATGGGTGAGGACAAAAATTGTGCCGAGCCTAAATCCTGTGATACTGCTAAGTAGAGAAAGGAGGTGTGGGAGATCTTAGAAAAGGGAGGTTTAACTCCATTCATGGAGAAATTGCATGACAATAATCCCAAGGTCACTGAATTGGTTGCGGACGGGTGGAAAGAGAGAACCTTGGATTTGGGTGGTAGGGAAATTGTGGTGGATGAGGAATTCATAGCCCAAATTACAGGTTTGGCTATTAAGGGTATGAAAGTGTTCAAGGATAAGAAAGAATCACAGGCCGCAATGTCCCTTTTTTTCAAAAAGAATGAGGTTGATGACTTGAAGCCCACAAAGAGTGGTGGGTATCTAAGGAGTTCCTTGAAAGCTCTTTGGTGAGATGTTGTTGAAGAAATTATGAGGTATGTTACCCTGGAAGGAAGGTACATGACCATTAACAATTACCATTTTCTGTTGCTTAATCATTTCGATAGAAGAAATGGGTGTCATTTCCATACTATTTGATAATGTCAATGGACTGTGGGATTAAAGAGCATAGGAAAAACCCCAAACATATTGTCCTGCATTCAGGGCTGATTCTCTTGATTTATGAACATGTGAAAGCTCATGATGTACATAAAAATCTTGTTTCTTCGAAGGATATTTTTGCTAAAGCTAGGGAGGGCTATGAAACAGAGTCAGGAGAGGAAAGGGCTTCTAAGAAACTGAAGAAGAGGAGGCTTATTTTAAATAAATAATTTGAGTCAGACAGGGATGATGATGTTGACTATGTCCCAGATTCGTATGCCTCTTTGGAGGAGGGCCCCATTTCCCCTGTTTAGGGTAAATCTAGGAAAAGGAAAATGGATGAGAAGGCGGGATATATGACTTGCAATGATGAAGTGGAGGTTATTGTTCCTTCTAAGGGGGGCAGGGATAAAAACGATCTTTATGGGGAAGCTTCTTCCCCTCTCCCAACATCTAGATTTGTGTAGGAACCTAAGGAGGGAAGCTGGAAGAGAAGAGTTTTGAAAGCTGGTCATCTCCTAGAGAAAGGTTTCCCTCTCTCCCTGGTTGGTGGTGTTCATGATGAGGATGTTCCGAGCGCAGTCATTGGGT
This sequence comes from Sequoia sempervirens, assembly GCA_007258455.2. Lineage (NCBI taxonomy): Eukaryota > Viridiplantae > Streptophyta > Pinopsida > Cupressales > Cupressaceae > Sequoia > Sequoia sempervirens. The sequence goes on from VDFB02262855.1 coordinate 10,825, forward strand.
TGCCGAAGTAGGATAAGGTTAGAGTTGTGGGTGGTGAATAGGCCGTGGGAACCAATAAAGTGGATGCAGATAGGATTTAGAAGAGGAAGGCTATTGCAGAGCAAATCACCAATTCCTTTCGTAGGATGAAGTCTCCTATCCCTACTGGTAAAGGTAAGGAAGATTCTGCTGAAAAGGTTCATGTGAGTTCCTTTGAAGAGGATGTTGTTGTGGGAAAACGTATTGAAAAATTTGATAGGGAGGATCTTTCTGATGTGTTGGGTTTGGCCTGTGATAGTGTTAATGTTATTTTTAATTTTTTTAAATGGTTCATTCATGAGATCAATAGGACCAATGTTAGTATTAGAGGTGTTGCTAGCAAGGTTGAGGACCCTTAGATCCAAAGCCAAATTGATAATTTAATGGATGGCCTCAATACTATTGCTAATACTGTGGTGGAGGAAACTATCAATCTGAAACATAGTATGGAGGGACGAATGTTACCCCTTGAGGAGAAAATTGATAAGATATGGAACGTTGTTATGAAGAGTGGAGAAGCCCCTAAAGTCTTGAATATGGCGGACTCTATGAAGGCTATCTCCCCTGTGACTATTGTTAAAAAGAGAAAGGAAAATGTGTCTGCTGATGGTATTGCTGTTGAGGGTAAGCTGATGGTTGAGGATTATGTTGTTGATAAGGGTGCTGCTAAAGGTTTTGTTTTGAGTAGTGAGATAAAAGCTGGTGGGCCTGGGGTTAGGACTAGAAATAGAATGAAAAATCAGGTTGGGGCCTCAAGTATTGAGGTTTTTGATACTGTGGTTAAGGGGTAGAATCTTGCTACTAGTGAGATGGAAGTTGTTGAAATTCTGAACAATATGTAGTAGTGTTGGTTGGTTCCTTCTTTTTGGTTGTTTTTTGGCTGGTGGTTTGCTGACGTTGGGCTGATGGTTGATTAATGTTGTTTCCTTTTTATATCAGTTGTTCTTTTTTGTAAAGGGTTTCGGGCCCCTTCAAAACCCGTCTTTTACCTCTAATCAAAACAATAAATGAATTATTTATTGGGGTAGTGGGCCTAGCTCGATTGGCTAAAGCAACCTCTTGAAGGCAAGAGGTCACGAGGTCTAGTCTCTCCATCCTCCCATAAAGTATCTTATTGGTTCTTACCATATACTTGGTGATTAAATTGTCAAATTCAAACCAATCAAAAACATGAAAATATTATTAAAAAAATTGCTTTAAAGTTTCAAATATTACAATGGTTCAAATTGATCATTTTTTAAACATAATAAGATAATAAACATTTTTTCTCTATCGTCATTGGACAAATTATTCTTCTCCAAAAACAAAGGAGACATAAAAACCTACAGTAAGAGTAAATTGAGTGACATCTAGCTTCCAATTTTACAAGTTTTCCTCTATTCACTCTTGATTTTTCTATGAAATCTTGTATATCACCTAAAACATTATGAAGGTGTTAAATTAACAATGAATATTTTCTTGATCCCATATAAGCTCCATTCTAAATCTTAGGATATCATTGTGTTAATGGAATATTTTAACACTCATGTCCATGTAAATTGGGTGTGGAAATTCATCTTTATCATCATCAAATGAATTTTAATTATATACATATATGAAAATAATTATTCTTATATTTTGAAAAGTTATTTTATACATATGTGAAAATAATTATTCTTATATTTTGAAAAGTTACTTTGACCCTATAATTATAGAGTCTAGATATTTTATATATTTTTTCTTGTATTTTTAAATTAAAAAATAATTTAAATTAATTAAATTTATAATATATATTAATAAATTTATTGTTTAGATTTTAATATTTATCTGATACTATATGATATAAATATTAAATATATATTATTCAATTTATTATATAAATATATTTTTTGATTATTTATATATCAAATTTGTTAATAATTAATTTAAATTTTGTTAACAATTTTTTTGATATTTTATCTTAAATTTCATAATGATTTACATGTCAAATATTAATAATATAATATTTTTAAAATAAGTAACAAATAAATCTATAATTTTAAAAAATTAAATTTACCAAAATATTGCATAGTGACTTTTTCAAAAGTAAAATTAAAAGTTACATACACAAATAAGATAAATGTATAATAAAATAAAATAAACAATATAGATATAAATAATAAAAAAGATTTGGATCAATTTAACATTTATAAATATGAAATTCAAAATTTCAAATTTAAATTTTAAAATTCAAATCCATGTTGCATTTTTCATTTAAGCATTGTGAACCAACTAATGTATGAATTATCAACTTGCATTCTAGGGTGGAGTATTTAAGGAAGTTAACCTTAATGAAATAATATATATCTAATATTTATATGATATTAATAATATTTATATCATATAATATCATATAAATATTAAAATCTAAACAATAAATTTATTAACATATATATTATAAATTTAATTAATTTAAATTATTTTTTTATTTTTCAATCTAAAATATTATATATATATATATATAAATAAAACTTTAAGAATAATCTTAATATAAATTATGTTCTCCAAAACACATTGGTGATAAACATTAAATTTTTAAATTATAACCTATGAAGAAATATATTCCTAATATTTGTATAATAACATCTTCATTAAATTTAGAGCTAAACAATTGTACATTTAATTTATTTTTCATATTTACTTAACCTTTTTATTACAATGATAAATGTTTTTATTTAATTAATTAATCTAATATTTATGAAAGATGCACCCATTTTTACACAAAAGAAAATTATAAAATAAATCTCCTTAAATTATAATACAAAACTTATTTGACTTTATAAAATTATTTATTTATAAAGAAATATACTGTAAAAGTATTAGCAACTTTTTAAATTTTTTTTTTTTATAGAAATATATTGAATAAATATTTATTTATAAAAAATAAAACATGCAACATAAAAATAATAGATTTTTAAATTTTAGATGAGAATTGTTAACAACTTGTTTGAGAAGAAAATAAATAGAACTAAATCTTTCTAAAAGACCCCAATATACTCAAAACACTAAGCTATACATATAAATTCCTCTATACTATCATTCAATCTTAATCTTTCATGTTATTAGATGTCAAGTCCTAGAAGATAATCATGGGTTTGGCCTTAACTTCTAACCCTTTTGCAATGCATGAAATGAATAATCTCTTGGGCTTCAAGTACTACCAAATTTCCAACTTATTTATTTGATATGTAACTTATGAAAATTGATCCTCCAACAAATTATCCCTTATTGTAACATATCATGTGTGGTTATAATTGTATGACTTGCTAATCTAGGAGGATCTACAAATCATAATGCTCATTGTAATTTAACCTTAACTCTAACTTATTTAACCCTAATCCAAATTGAACCTTGATTGAACCCTAACCCCAATTGAACTATAACATTAACTTTGAACCCTAAATAAATTATAACCTTAATTGAACCTTGATCGTAACCCTAATAGTAATCTTAATTGAACTTAAATTAAATCATAACCCTAATTGAACTTTAATCCTTACCCTTACCCTAACCCTATTTGATCCTCAGTTCTAACCCTAACCCTCACCCAAGTGAATAATAACCCTAATTGAACTCAAACTTTTAGCCTAATTAAACTCTAATCCTTATTAAACCATAACCCAAATTTTACCCTAACCCTAATGTAATTGTAACCTTATCCTTAATGAATTTCTAACCCTAACCCTAACCCTAACCCTAATTCTAATTGACCATTTATTGAACCCTAACCCTAATTGAACTCTAACCTTAACTCTGAACCTTAATTAAATCATAACCTTAATTGAACCTTGACCTTAACCATAATTGAATAGTAATGATAATTGAACTCAAAATTTTAGCCTAATTAAATCCTAACCTAGAAATAATAGAAATTGTTGTTCAAGAAACAAAAGGTTTGCTATTAATAGGTTTTCCCATACAAAGGAAAATAATTGTTCAGACAAAAAAAAAAGTTATACATAGGTGATCAAAGGGTTTTCATATTTGACAACAACATTTCAGTCATCAACATTTCATTCATCTTTCCTCATCATTGTTAAAAAAAATATGGCAACTACTCTCAATTTTTCTTCACTTCAAAGAACAAAATTATCTTGCCAGCATTTGACAACTTTGTGGCAATGTGGCCTTGTTAGAACATGCCTTGGAAAAATATATTGCAAATAGATTTGTTCAAATAATTATTATCAATTATATCTTTGAATCAATTATATGTTATTATGTGTTGGAAAGATAAAAAATAAAAATAAAAATATATTTTATTAATTTTTAAAGTAAAATAAATGAAATATAAAAAAATAGGGTGGTTATTTGTTTGTAAAAAGGGGGTTCACCAAAATGACCTATTTTCCTAATTTCATTCAAAATGCAAGCTATGAAATGCAAATGAAGAATAGTAAACAAATCTGACAGAAATAGTAATCAAAAGGAAGATCTGGAAAGGGGAAAAGGATGTGTACCTTTCACCAAAAGTCACCTTTTGAAGCTCATGGAGGACTCATTCGCTCTATGGCGAATGGGTCCTGGCTAGGGTTTTTGAAAAATGCTTTTTGGATTCTTTTCTACTTTATCTGCATTCCCAGATTCTAGGTGTTCACTGTTGGACAACCAGAAATAAAATTTGTAGAGGAGTTTCTGTGATTTGACAACTTTTCTTACAAATATGACAACTTTGCAACTTTATTCAATTTTTCTCTTCAAAATATCTTTAGCCTAAAATCTACAATCACACATCAAAGAGAGAAAAATGTTGTTTATTAGGTGAATGGGGGTTTGCCTTGGTCAAACCCTGTTTTGGTAATTAAAACTTGAAATGAAATAAAAAAAGCATGAAGGAATGATGAATGAACAACAATATGTAACAATTCACCAAACCTTATTTGAACCTTAGAATACAAATCTACAAACTAGCATAAATTGACTTCAATGGATGTGAATCTTGATCATGAAACTTGATTAGAAACAATGCCTTTGATATGCTTGAATAGATCTTGAACTCTACATCACTATATATTAGCTCAAACAACATGCATGATGCAATAAATATTTGACATGATGAGAGGAATCTTGATTTCTACAATAATCTTCTATAATTTTTCTCTTGAAATGCCTTGAAAATACTCTTGAATTGTTCTTGATCTCATAAACGTGCTATTAGGACTTGCTCATAAAGTTTCTAGGTGAAGCTAAGTGAAATAACCTCTTATTTGTACATATCTTAAGATTAATTCTTGAAATTCAAATATCACAAGCCAACATTGAATTGTGGATTTGAAATCATTAAAATACTACCAAAAACATATTTTAAAGGGGAGTCCTAGGTCTAAGTGAGGACCCATTCGCCATAGGGTGAATGGTCCTAGGTTACTTACCTAGGACACACATTGCTCAATGTTAAACATTATGTTAAATTAAGGTCCTAGGTCTAAATGAGGACCCATTCACCCTATGGTGAATGGGTCCTAGGTCACTTACCTAGGACACACATCTTCCAAAGTTAAGTGTTGTGTAATGGCATTTATAAATGTTGGGTTTCATCCCTCAAAATTTGCATTTAATTAGGCTTGGATTTGAATTAAAAGGTCCAATTAAGGAAAATTAACTTCAATCAATTAATAAACCCTAGATTAACGTGAAAGTGTAAAGGTACACTTTACAACATAAAAAATAAGGCACAATTAAGTCCATTTAATTAATAAGGCCCTAAACTTAATGTGAATATGTAAAAAACATATTACAACACTAAATTAAGGCATAATTAAACTCATTTTATTATTAATTATTTTCAAATTAAGTGTGAAAATTGATTTTTTTTGTACACTACAATAAATATTTATTTATTACAAATTTTAGATATAATTTATTTATAAATAATATTAAAAATTGAATGATTGAGTGTATGCCATAATTCTCATTTTGATCAATATTTTAAATTGTTATATAATTAAAAAGTAATTATTATAATACTCATAATCTCATTTACAAGAAAATCTTTAAAAAAGATTAATTTTTTTTATAATTATAGTTCACATTCCATCTATGTATAACCTTCCACTGGCCCCACTTCCGAGCATGTTATGAGTAAGGTAAAAATAGAAGGGAAAGCTCAACCCCACTTTGGAGATATCATGAAATGTAGTTGCTTGTATGACTTGTTATCTATCTTAAAACTAGCACTTGCAGCTAAAGGAGGTTCAAGGATTATGCCGATAGAAAATTATATGTATGATAATATGTTAGAGAGTAAGTGTTTGTGCATGTGGCTAGATTAAACAATTAATAATAAGTGTTAAATAATGAAGTGAAATAAAATTAGATAAATCTATATTTTTTCCTTAAAGAAATTAAGTATTATTTGATTATGAAATATTTTCATATTGATTTAAAACATAAAACAATGCAAATGAAAAAAGAAAGTTGACATCAAATTGACAAAAAATGTTGCAAATGGAAATAGAATGTTCCCATCCAGTTGTCAAATCAATATTTATTTGGATTTTATTTGATATGTGATATTTTGAAGGATTTTACCATTAAACGACAACTAAAACTTGTTTTCTAACGACTCAACAATAGTTTAAGGCATGAGACTTGTTTCATGCTCAAATCTCACACTATATGTAGCCTATTGGCTGGTAATAAAAATTATATCTAGACAAACAAATAATAAAATTTTTATCCTAAAAGAATGAGATTGTTTCCTATTTTACAGGTTTGTATGTATTTTGAATAATAATTAAAAAAATGTTTGCAATAATGAAATTTGCATTCATATAACTTTTTATTTAATTGTTTTTAAGGAAGTATTTTGATATGGAATAAAGGTGAAATATTTTATTATAAAAGATAAAAGTTTTAGTGATTTTGTATATATATATATATGTGTGTGTGTGTGTGTGTGTGTGTGTGTGTGTGTGTGTATTTTCAGATTTAATTTTTTATAAAATTATCATATTTATTTTTTAAATAGTTCTTTGTGTTAAAGAGGTTGAATTTAATTGGTTAAATCATTGAATTTTTAATGTGAAGACCCAAGTTCAAATCTCAACGGAACATCTAATATGAAACTCTAAGTTGTGACTCTTGGTCTTCCATAATTGGCTTCTAATATGGTGGTAGTTTTTAAATAAGTGGATTTCTAAGTTATGAATCTTAGTCTTTAATATGTGGTTTCTTGTGTGGTTGCTTGAAAGGAGTTGTTATTAGTTCATGGTTGTGCTTGCAAGAGCTTGTATTGGTCTT